>WURT03130943.1:0-11501 GCA_009936505.3 Holothuria glaberrima | reverse complement strand
TAGATTTTGGTCAAAATTTGATCGTACGTACCCCCATGGCTGACGTCACCGCCGTGCGTTAGTATATACTAACCCACAGCCGTGCAATAGTAGGAAATAACTCATGGCATGTGACCACCAATCCTCCAATCAGATGTAGAGAAAATTACAAGGTGTTATATAATATGAATAATTTCATGAGTTGAAAGGTTGGATGATCTATTCAACAAGGCGAAGCCTCATTGAATAGAACATTCAGTCTTTCAAGGAATGAAATTATTCATACTATCGCACGAATGGAAAACGTTCATTATTTGTTTTACATGCTGTAACACCTAACTTCATGGGTGGCTTAGTGGGTTAGTATGTACTAGCCCACAACCATGGGTTAGTACCGAATAACCCATGGCATGTGATGACCAATCCTCCAATCAGATGTAGAGGAATTAATAAGTTGTTATATTAATGTACAAATAATGAATGTTTTTTGAGTATGATAGTATGAATAATTTCATGAGTTGAAAGATTGAATGTTCTATTCAACGAGGCCAAGCCGATTTGAATAGAAGGAAAAGTACAGAATAATACAGTTAATAGTGCAACATGATAATGGGAGGAGGTTACAGTATGCTGTATACTGTACATGTTATAGTATAAAAAGGTATAAAGCTTCAATTTGTAAGGTTTCAATAAGCAAAGTACAGGATTAGTATCATTACCCAGTTTTTGAAGGGTCCCATTTACAGTAGTTTACATTTTAGGCGTTTCTTTGCCCCTTACTGTACGTAGGTTACACACCTAAGTACAGTAGGTATACAGTACTTAGCACCACCTCTGTGTCAGTTAGCATTACCGGTACTAATTCTATGGTAGATGGGATTGTCCACGCTTGTGATATATGAGGTAAGGAGGGTTTACAGCCTGGGTGGAAAAAGTTGAGAAACTGGGAGGCTCTTTCCTGGGAAATTTGGGTACATATTTGGAGGGAAATTTACACTTTTGATGCACATGAAAATATGGGAGAAGTGGAAAATTTGACTCCCTTCCCAGGAAAAAAAATTATCCAGCCCTGGTTTACTTACAGATTCCCAAACTACTGGTAAGTTTCAGGGATTTTGTTTATCCAGTAATAAGCATTGTATTGTACCTAATGTGGTACTCACAACAGGTAGACCTACAGAGTTCTTTTTGTTTTGGTCAATACTTATAACATTGTACAGTATATACTCAACCTGCATTCAAGGGTGCACAGGACTACTGTACATACTATAGTCTGTATGAACAAAATACATGTCTTCATGTTTCAGCTAGAGACAAAATGTACTTGAAGAACTCTCACAATCACTTTCATGGATTGTTTAGTTCTCTTTGTTATTTAAAATGGTGAAGTTTCATTCTAGGAATTTGTGATTTGTACTATGGGTCAAGGTAATTTTGTGTTTTTCATGCCACCTGCTGGCTGTCAAGGTCATGTTGCTGTACACGGGAACTAAAGTACTGTACTGTACATGTTCAATTGTTCATAAATATCACTAGTTCGTAACTCAACCCAGGCAATAGACATTAAGCACTGGAATTTTAATGAAGCGTTGTTAAGTTTTTTCAGGTCTTCATCATATTTTATCGACAATCTTACTTTAGAAAAAAAATTTCTTGCTTTCAAAATGTGATACCGTATGCTCTACCTGATATGTAAAGTGAATCAAGACAATTTTGAAATTTGCACCCTGTGTCATCCCACTGTTCAGTAGCCTCCTGAACATCACACATGTGGGCCCTACATGCATTCTTTCTTTAAAAAGTCTTGACATTGTCAAAGGGTGAATACTGTACAGATGTCCAAAGGGTATATATAGCCCACATGTCTGTGCATCTTGAGTCCTGTAGTACAGTATTCCAAAAGTTATCCCCTACATTTAAACAAGACCATATAGCACAATTTGCAGCAATAATTTTGTGAGTTCAGTAGAATAGTGGAAACATGGCATGTGAAGTCTACAGCATAATAGTCAGTGTGTCCCCCAAAATCGAAATATTTTGTAGCTGTGTTAGACTTAGTAGATGAAGACTTAGAAATCAGAGAATGCCACTGTGAGCAGTTATTATTTTCTTTAATCAATATATAACTACTTTTTCTCTTCCCAGCCGGATAGTTCTTCCTTTATCTGTGGAGGAGGTAAGTTGTGTTGTTATTTCATGTTGAGTTAAAACTTAAAATAATCTTTTCTGTGCTTAAAAAATATGCCAAATATTTGCTGTTTGTGGTACCAAAGGAGACACGTGCGATGCCTTCTACTGTACTGCCTACTCATAAGATACAGTAGGTCCTGTACTGTACGTGTTTGAAGTTTACAGTACAGTGTTCATGCAGTTGTTGAAAAATTCAGGTCACACAGAGGTCAATGTTTCATAACCAGGATAATTTGTGCATACCATTGGAACTAAGCACTGGTCTGCTTACACTTTACAGTATGTCAATACAGCAGTTTTCTTCTATTGTACACTTATTTAAAATACAGTACACCCAATGTTTTAACTTACAAGAAGATACAGGGCATGGGTTGAAAACATCAGGAGTGTAGGAAGCTCCTTGGAGGGAAATTCTGGTATTAGGCTGTTCACGGTTACATCACTGGTCAGGATTGGTTGGCATAGAGCATGCGCAAAAACACATGCGTGTGTGTTAGGTGTTGCGAATGTACACACTTGAGCGATTACACCCAAATTTAGACGAATTGGAATCCACTTTGCATTGTGACGACAGTGTAAGCACGCCCCGTAAACTCTTTTACCGACACCCAGTGACGTCTTTGTTTGTAAACAGTGAAGGAGTCTATTAGAACTTACAGGTAGGCAAGTATGGGCAGTTGGAAGGAAATTTGGCTAGTTTTGTACATAAAAACTTATAACAAATGATGTGATAATTTGACTTGCTTGCTGGGATACGAAGTTTTTTCCAGCCCTTATACAGGGGTTAAAAGATATCATTGGTACAACTCTGTCATCATAGAGACTTATTGTTGCTTAGCCAGCTGATGAGATGAAATATTGAAACTTACTCATTTATATAATTTGAAATTAGTTACCATTGAAATTTGTTTCCTTTTGAGGCTTTGAACCCCAGTTTGGATGTAAGAAAATTGATATGAGCTTGAAGAATTACCCATTCTTGTATTATTATTTTGTGAAGACGGCTTTTATTGACAAATCACATCACAGCAATTGATATTAAAGACAGCAATCACTTTGTGGAAAAAGTTGCAGGGGTTTTATTATAAAAAATTTAGGACTAAAAAAGACAGTACACATATACTGCACTAAAAGCTGTTCATTTACCATGGGCCTCTGTACCAACAAAACTGTGTAAAGACTGCAGTGTTGTAGCTACAGTGGGCTGCACTGGGTGATGCCACCAAGGAGTGTTCTTTAGGGCCCAGGAATAACTGTCATTAAACCTGGTACTGCCTGGTACTAGTACACTTCCAACCAGAGTTGTAAACAAGTCATGACTCGAGTCACAACTTGCACAATTGCCTGACTTGAAAAATTCTGGCCAATTTCCCCCTTAAAAGTAACACAGTGACTCGATTCATGACTTGACTCGAGTTGCTGAAATGAGTGTAGTTGACTTGACTTGCCACAAAAAAGAGTGACTTGGTTACAACTCTGCTTCCAACTGTAGTAAACATGATGGTTTCAACTGGTTTTGGAGTAATTTGCAAGGATAATCAACTTTTTTCTGGTATTTTCCTAGTTTTGTTGACATAGTACCTCAATTTATAGTGCCAATAAATGAAGAATGTATTCCACTCTTTTAAGCAAATACGTTTCACTCGGTACAGTACACAGTCCACCACAAAGATTGGTTTATCTCTACAAGCTGGATAGACTGTATATATGCCCTTTGCAGTACAAGTGAAGTACCAGTACTAAGGAGTGGGGTATTAGCCATATTCATATCTGTAACTCTTATTGCATCTTTAATAATTCTCCATTGTTTCCCACAGTATCAAGTGGCTCAACTTTACTCTGTAGCACAAGCCAGTAAAAATGAAACTGGTGGCGGAGACGGTGTGGAGGTTTTAAAGAATGAACCATTTAAGGATCATGAGCAATATGGAAGTGGGCAATACACATACAAAATATACCATCTTAAAAGGTGAGGTTGCTTCCCATACTTTCCAAAAACAGGTTTGATGAATGATTGCCAATTTGAAGTTTGATTGTTAACGTGGATAGCTCTAGTATTTATGGTGCCTTTATTGTGTGGTTGTCAGTATCTAATTTTTTAATATTTTATTGAAGTTAATGCCTTTTGAGCACTGTAAATATGCAGACAATTTCCTTCAGGCACAGTACAGTGGAACCAGAAGAATTGCAGAGGGTAGGGAGTTGAACCAGGGCTGAACAGATATTCTTTAGAAAGGTAAAGTGACATTTTGTACAAGTACCAGGGTTAGCACTAGCTCAAAAATTTAAGGCAGGAATTCCACTTTTGGTCTAAAATTTTTTTGGGGATTCTAGCCACGTCAAATCTTGGAAAAATTGACACGTCACGTGCCTACCAGGGCACAAACCAAAAGTGACGTAGACATATCCCACCCCCACCTCTTCCTACACTTCCAAATTGGTCAGAGTTTGACCTTTTGATGATTTACCGTAAAAGTTAACAAGTAACGGTCACAACCAGGCCTTGGCTATCAGCACTTGCAGTCACTGATTCTTAAGGAAAGCTCATATCTTCTGCACTGATTGTATCTAGCAACTAAAGATCTGCAAACACATCAAGTGCACTTTCATTTCAAGTATTGTACCTGAGGTCCCAAGTCTAGAGTGTGTGTAAACTATCACCAAATGAAACTTCTGCTACAGTTAAAATTGCACACACTCTTCATGCAACTCAGCCTTTTTTGTGGTCAATGAGGAGGCTTTGCCAACTTAGCAAGCCCTAAATTTCTGAGATTGTGGTCCCAAAAGTTCAAGCCTCAGATCATTTTAGTCCTTTCAATTTTCAATGCCACTGTTGCACACACTATAGGTGTAAGACAGCAGTCTTGGTAGCAAGCCCCATCATGAAATTGACAGGTATCCAAAATTATGTAGTTGGCATTCATTTCACAAAATATGTTTGAGGCATGTGTAAAATACTTTAACTAAGCCCCTTACAACACTTTCAAAAACTTTACTTCGCTAATTTTGATGTACAATACTTTTTTCTTTAGAGCTGCTGGCACCAGCTCACACCACCCTAATGTATTGTTTATATGGATACATGCCAAACCTAGTCTCTAACGTTAGTTATAAGTCACCTTGAAAGCAGCCAACTGTACGGAGAGTCTATGTCGTACCACAACCATGTCAAGCTCTTAGAGCACAGCGTAACTACAATTTGACGAACTAGTCAGCGCATGTAACAAGAGTTCATGGGATTTATGTACAGAAAGTACATCCACACATAGTTTAACAAGTGCATTACTGCATTGACTTAGTGTGTGCAGTTTGTAAGCTCAAATTATTCTGAATGCAAGGCAGAAATGTATACATTTTGCAGAATGGATCCATACAAAAATCTGTGAGGGAATTCCCCCTCAATAAGTTTTCTTTGTGCGAGAACTGACAACCTTGTGCGGGATTCCCGCAATCCCGCGCCTAATGTGAACCCTGACAGGTACAGTACAGTAGGTGAATTCCACCATTAGTGGGGAAAATTTGGGGCATAGAATGATGTTTAGATCACCAACAGTGACACTTTCCAGGCTATGCAAGGTTGCAGAAAAATATTAAGCAGAATGCAGATTTTGGATTTACCTACATTGCAGATTTTTCTTTTTTGAGGGTAGGTTTAAAATTCCTTTAGTCCTGCATTTTCCTCACAGGAAGAACCCCTTGGCCCCATTAGTTCAGCTACTACTACTGACATAAATAGTATGTATACTGTAAATTAAACCTCAAGTAACAGTGGCACAGTACAGGATCCTACTTTTCAGTCCCCGAAGAATCAAAAGGGGTGAAACTTATATTCAGGGGGGCATGGGAGGGGGGCAGAAGTGGGCTGTTACATATTACTTTAGGGATAGCCACCCATCATTAAATCTACAGGGTAAGATAATGGAGAGTTCTTAAATTTCAGGGGACTGGTACAGTAAAATGTTCATAGCCAATTTACTGCACTGAGTTTTGTACTGTATGAATATTTGGTGAACACATGTTCATTTCTGGCACAAATGAGTGGGACAAGTCTGAAGAATGTATACTTGTCCATTTTGCTGTCAGTAATTAACAGAGTTTAGTCAAATATTGTTGTTAATCTGTTAATTTGATCAGTAGTAGCATGTCTCAACAGCATTGCTGGCACTGTACTTTGGATACATCTCTGCATGTCTGTGGTCTAGGACTATCTAATGGATTAAGTACCAGTCTGCATTGCTGTGGATCATACTAATATGTCAAATACTGTACTGCACAAGGGTGACATTAAAGTTAGGTGAACCAGGAGCCACTTTCAGTCAAAAAGTGTCTCCTGGTTCCCTGGTTTAACGAGTGCCAAACAGTGCCTGACACCCAGTTAATTTCACCCTTGGTACTACACCTGACATACCTAACTAGCAGGGCTATAGTGCAGTAAAAGCCAGAAATCATGTTAATTCTTGTACTGCACACTGTGCTGCATGTTTCTTAAAGATGGCCCCAGTAGATACCTCATAATATAGAGGCTACAGCATAGTCGGCCTAGCTGTATCATAACTGTTCAACTCTTCAGTGATTTATGGTATATTGCAGTGGTAAATGCTGTACAAACTTGTGCAATGCAAAACTTATAGCGCAATACCCTTCTGACTAATTAGCATGTTAATGTTCTGTAATGCTCTAACTTACAGTGTATGATGTAGTGAATATGCGGAAAATGAATCTTTTCAGAAAAATAAACACAAAACAAGGAAGTGCCAATATTTGTTCTAAAAATTAATCTTTCGAGTCTTACTTCTGAGCCAAAGACTTAAAGGATTTCTCTTCAAGTCCCCCATGAATGATTTCAGGATCCCAAGAGGTCACTCACATACAATAGCTTTGTATGTCACTTTTCAAAGGAGAAATATCATTTATGCCGTACATGTATTACTTATGGGGAAAGTTACATTTACTGTAAATGCATTTGTGGTACAGGAAATTTTCATTTTCAGGAAATCCCTTAAAATAACAATTTTTATCTATGATAGTAAATTCAAAATTAATATAGCTGGGTACAATGTTCATATATAAGATTAACACAGAAAGAATTTGTATGGTTTGCAGATTATAGTGACTTTGTTCACCCAAACTTTCAAATTTTCAATGGATGGAATAATCCTGACTCGTGTAATTTGTATACCGTATATTCTCTAATAAACGCCCCGGGGACGTTGCATTTTTAAAAAGGGGGCGTTCATTTGAGGGTATATTTTAATTAAGAAAATATCTTACCACTTAGGCCTTCACTAGTGAACCTATGTACCCTACATGATAACATATATATCTGTATGTTGGTTGGGGGGGGGGGCAGTAGGTTGGTCTGCGTGATGGCTTTGATTTTGTATGCAGCCGTTAGTGTGGTATTGCCAGGATTGAACCTTACATATGCACAAATGATACACCGTGTGCACGCAAATGTAAGAAGGTAAACTTGCATTCACAGAACAATTTGTTAAAAAGTTACAGGGGGCATTTATTAGAGGGGGAGCATTTATTAGAGAATATACGGTATTTTGGGGAAATAAAAGTTGTTACCGGAGTTTACTGGTGAGAATGATTTGTTTAATAATACTGTACTAATGAAAGGTATTTCCTGTCTGCACCATTTTGATTTATTTTAATCACAATGTTTTCCTAGTTTTAATGCTGCTCTAAGTTTGCTTTCCCTCAAACCTCTCTAACCACAGATACTGTTAGATGAGATATTAGATCTTTTTCATCCATATTTCTGTAGTAAACTACCAAGATGGATGCAAGCTCTGGCTCCAGCAGCATATTTAGAAGTTCACGAAGAGGCATGGAATGCATACCCATATTGTAGAACAGTCATCACTGTGAGTAATAAAGGGACAATCTAAATCTGGATGGTATCCCCTGATCTTATCATGAGATGCCAGCCAACCATAACATGCATCAATCCTGGCAATTTACATGTGTACTCTGATCTTCCAAAAGTATGCCCCCACCCAGGGTCACCAGATTTTCTGGGAGGCGGCGGGCCAAACTTAGCACTCAGTATGTTCAAAAAACGTCAAATGCAAATTTGTTGTCATTGACTCTCCAAATGCTTTATAGAAATCATCAGTAAGTTGTAAAATAGCCATGCCTTTACAAGCATTGACAGAGTTTTTATTCAATTATGCTGTAAGTGTGAATTTTGGGCATAAGTTATGTGTTTAAACAGTTGCCTGGTAATATTGTTGAAAACATGCATTTTAAGGAAAATTAATGGTCAAATGTAACAACAACAAAAAAACACAAAAATGCTGTTCAACATTCTTTTTTGATTCCTTGCCAAAGGCAAAAGGAATCTATGTGATGGTGATGTGTGTGTGTGCTTGTGTGTGTGTGTACGTATGTGACGGCTTCACTTGTAAACACGATATCTCAAGAAGGGTAACTCCGAGGGATCTCATACTTGGTATGTGGGTTGGCCATATTGAGTTGATGATCCCTATTGTTTTTGGTGGAGGTCAATGGTCATTTGGGGTCACCAGAGGTCAAAAGGTCAAAACTTTGTAAACACTATACCTCAAGAAGGATAACTCTGAGGGATCTCATACTTAGTATGAAGATTGCCAATATTGAGTAGTTCGTCCCTATTGTTTTTGGTGGAGATCAAAGGTCATTTGGGGTCGCGAGAGGTCAAAAGGTCAAAAACTTGTAAACACGATATCTCAAGATGGGTAACTCCGAGGTATCTCATACGTAGTGTGTGGGTTGGGCAGATCAAGTAGATGATCTCTGTTGTTATTGGTGGAGGTCAAAGGTCATTTGGGGTCACCAGAGGTCAAAAGGTCAAAACACTGTAAACATGATATCTCAGGGAGAGTAACTCTCAGGGATCTCATACTTAGGGTGTGGGTTGGCCTTATTGAGTAGATAATCCCTCCTGCTTTTGGTGGAGGTCAAAGGTCATTTGGGGTCACCAGAGGTCAGAAGGTTAAAATTTTGTAAACAGAACATCTCCAGAAGGATAACTTTGAGGGATCTCATACTTATCATGTAGATTGCCCATATTGAGTAGATGATCCCTAGTGTTTTTGGTGGAGGTCTAATGTCATTTGTGGTCACGGTAGGTCAAAAGGTCAAAACCTTGTAAACACAATATCTCAAGAAGGGCAAGGAATCACTAAGTCTTTTGGCTTTTCTGGTTTAATTTCTGAACACCAACACCATCTCAAAAATGTCATTGCTTACATGAAAACCCTGTGCCCTTCATGTGTGGTTGCTGTAAATATTGAATCCAGTTTTAGGGGAGTATGATAAGACAGAAATGCCATTCATTTTAAGTCACTTTTGATCCTAGAGCATTATCACTACAAACTTGACCTTATGTAAGGGGCCAGATCCTCCTCCTTGTCCTACTCAAAATTGCAGGATCCAATCCATTTCTGATCTGTTCAAGTCTTTATCTCTAACACAGGATCGTACCACAGCACTTGATAGATCTGGATCTGGTAAAAGGGCCCAAACTATCAAATTGAGGGAAAGGGTGGGGGTCGAAGGAACAGGAAGGGGGCATGCCTGGGAGGCAGCACCATCATTTAAGAATATGTGTTGTCCAGTCTTTTAAGCCCTGTTCATTTCACTTTGGAGATATATGTATATATATTGTATATATATATATATACACACATATACATGTATAACGCTGGATCGACCTGTTAGGCGAAATCGGTATACCGCAAATACAACTGGTGAAAATAAAAACAATAAAATACATGAGATTATATTTCCCCTTTTGGTTGTGAGGTATAAATACACGTTATTTCAATGGCCCCTAAGTGCTTAGTGTTAACCGATACATGTACATAAGTTGGTCAACATTGAAGTAATTGCATAAACGTTATGTGGTAAATCAGACTTGTGAGAGAGTTACGCATTCCCATATAAAACAGTGTGTAAAACGTTAAGGCGAAACGGTTTTTTTGCCTAAAGGTTGAGATCTCCCAACAGGCGCATTTTTTCGTACCATATTTCGCCTTAATCCCAGAAATATATATATATATATACTTCACACACTGTATTTAGTAGTCAGTGGGGGTAAAAAGTGGAAATATAAATAGAGATATGTGTCACTGCACTGAGGTCAAAAAGTGAAACTCACTGACCAGTCCAGCACTACAGGGTTCACACTGTAAGGTGGGATACCACAGTATAGAATACCTGCATCTGAGTTAACTTACAATTAAAAAAGCCATGATTTTTTTCCCAGAAATTCCTGCACATTTCCAGCTGACAACAGAAATATGTGTAAAAATCATGCAGAACTATACAAAAAAAAAGAAAACAGAAAAAAAAATTGGCACTAAAATTGGCCAAAGCAGCCTGATTTTGATCTTTCACTTTATTTGCAGAAATGAAGACAAGTCATGTCTGTGTTTTCTGTTGGTTGATGGGTATTGATGTGCACAGTTTACACATTACTCAAATTACATGTATAAACTGGTCTTTGTTTTCTTTCAAGAACCAAGTACACATGAGTACATACTGAACCGCAAAGTCAGGTATACTTCCTTGTTGCTGATCCAGCCTCTTTATCTTTACACAGAATCCAGAATTTATGAAGGATGATATGAAATTGGTTATTGAAACATGGCATAAACCCGACAAAGGAGAACAAGATAATGTAAGTGACATTCAGGAGCATTTCTGAGGCACCATGGTGCATCTGGGCCTTGTTTCATAAAGAATTATTGATGATCTTAAGTTTGATATACAGTGCAGTAGTCCTATTGAATCCAGACTTAAGATTGAGCGTAACCTTTTAGGAAGCAGGACCCTGGTATGATATGAGCCATCAGCCATATTGAGTTTTCAAAGAATTAAAAGAGAAGAAGTGTTATACTCATGTTTCTTTTGATAGCCTTATTATAGTTGAATGACAGTCCTGTCTTTGTTTTTCCATAGGCTGGGTAAAATGGCTCAATTTCAATGAATAAGGAAAATAAGAACTAAAAGTAATTGCCTTCATTTTTTTTTTTTTTTTTTTTTTTTTTTTTTTTTGAAGGCCTTGGGAAAGATTAGCCTTGGCTAACAGAGTCACCTTTCGGAAATACCAAAAAATAGATAAAAAATGTATTAAGGCCAAGATAATACATGATCTGCCATGGTGCACGTTTTAGTTTTGAGGAAGGAGAATCCTATGCAGAATGTGCTAACGTGTGTACGTGACAACAGCTCTACTTTAGAACATGCTGTCTTACTATTGCAAGTGGTACTGTATTAAATAATGGACAAGGGAAGTGTTAAGCAAATGTTAAATGTAAACAAAATGTAGTACACTTGAA
>WURT03130932.1:0-11502 GCA_009936505.3 Holothuria glaberrima | reverse complement strand
TTTATTTATTTATTTATTTATTTATTTATTTATTTATTTATTTATTTATTTATTTATTTATTTATTTATTTATTTAGAATCAAGTAGAAAACGGAAAGAACTCCCTTTCTTCACAAGTTGGTAACAAACTATGCCCTTGTATAATCACGTGTGTACAGAATAGCATGAAAGTAAGACATTGACAATCATATTGAGAGAAAACATTTGAGTAGCCTTGATAATGAAGACAAAATGGAACATGACTGAGTGACAGCTAAGCATAAAGGTAGTTTGAGAAAGATTTGTAACGAATAACGATTAAAATATCAATCATACATAGATATTTCATCAGTTACCAACTGTAGAAGTCTTTTGCCTAAACTTGTTTAGGAAAATTGAAATTCCGATTGGAAATACTAATTTTGCATATTTTGCAAGAGAATGGCGGAAAGGTGCAGAGTGTGCTTCATAATGCGTTCCTCTAGTAGTTTCTTTCCTTCTTTCCTTTGTCGCCTTGAGCAGAGGTACCGCCCTGGAAAAGTAGACTAAAAGTAAGGTGTATTTCCTTACTATAAGTGAAATTTTTGTTTATCTTTGACTAATTTACTAACTGATCATATGTTGAACAATTCTCCTAGTTTAGTGATGTTCTTATATTGGGTCGGATGAAAGGACGTGTGTGTATTCTAATTGGAGGGTTTCACACCCCCTCCTCATTAGAAACTTTTGAGAATGTATAATGACTAAGACGCAGAATCATTGAAGTATTATCTTTAGATAAGCCTGGAACTGATTACATGCTTAGAAACTCTGAGCTAATAACAAAAATGGCGGCAAAGTGAGCAATGAAAATTCAGATGTTCAAAGCTAGATATTAGGAAGAGTGAGTTAAAAGCAAAACTTATAAATAGCTGGCGGTGGTTGTCCAAAAAACGGAAAATGGAAAGTTCCACTATTAGGAGTTTCGCCCTAACTGTGGTCGACTTAAGGGAAACTTTGGAAGGCTGATGACGATGAAGTTTAGTGGTTTTGCATTTGTGATTGTTTACTTGAAATATAGTGACTGTCATTCTGTGTTAATGTAAGTATTGCAGGATCTACTAAGTAAGACAAAACTGACTTACACCCTGGTAAAGTGTCAGAGTCGCAACCTGTCCTCCGTGCCACGCTTAGTCTCGCATAGGGGAACATTTCCATTCCATTCCAGTCCATTCCATCTGTTGATTTTTCCACAACTTGAAGTATTGTACGTACATAAATTTTGTGTTACCCTTAAAATACGATTAAACAATAACAACACTTACTATATTTCGGCATTTACAAGACGTTACTGTACAAACTGAAATGTTACTGATAATTTGGTGTTCAAGGAAAGTAGAAAGGGCACATTGTTCACACTGGCAAGTTGGGAAAGGGAGTAATCGCAAAAACTCTAGAGAGCTCAGCTAGGCAACCACTCCCTTGAGAGAAAGAAAATACATTTGGTATCAAAGATGATGGGTACTTGCAAATGAGTAAAAAAGATACTTAAAAAGGATATGGCTGTTAACCTTACATTTACAGTTGTCTGTGAAAACTAAAGGAACGGCTCTTCACGTAGCATCCATCTCTGTAATCATGCAAATTAAAGACAGACTCCCATCATCTCAGGTACATTTTGGTTAGGGACAACCAAGCTTCCCCATAGGTTTCTGCGATTTGATTGACATCATAGTAGGTAAATTCAAACATGAAGAGTCTCTCACATTTCACCAAGCGTAAAGAGAGCCCTCTTTAAATGTTTGTTTGCTCACCAGGTCATGGCCTTGACCACGCTATGTTTGTCTTTTAACAAGGAGGAGCTTCAGACAGTTTTGGAAGGGTTATTAGTAGTTTTGTAAGGAAAATTTGAACTGTCTGAGACGACGGAATTTGCTTTTTTAATGTGAGCCAGGTCAGCCTTGGAAACACGATCCTTCCAACCGTATATCCAGACTAATTATTTTTAAATGGACGAATCTAAAGTGGCAACTTTGCTCATTTTTTTGTCATAAATCTTCAAACCAGAGAATCTCTCGCCCTTAAATGTATTTTAATTTGGTGTTTCTTGCTCAAGTGCCAAAAGTCTACTTTGCTTATACAGTTGCTTAGTTAGTCATTATAGAAATTTCCAATATCAACACATATTGTCATACTGCCGTTATATGTGACAACAATACACCTTGATGTGACTACGTAAATTTCAGAGTAGACGCTTTCCCTGTTGTTGAAATGTGAATGGTATTACTTTGATTTTCGGACTCAAATGAAAAACTTGGCATTGCGGCGAAGTATTATTACAATTGAATTGTGGAACTACTATAAATCGTGTTTTCATACAGTCAGTTAGTAAATATGTCACTCCATTAAATTGTAAGTGTGCTCCAAATGCACGCAGATCGCCGTTAAAACCAAACTGTGGTTAAATATTTATCAGACGGACATCCAAATAAGTGCATTAATTGGCCATTTCAACGGTAAAAGTAGATTTCGTATTTAATCTTCACATGCACATACAAAAAATATTTGAACATAAACTGAATATTACTAAATAATCACGAAATTATTACCCAAAACACGAAATTTTCTACATGGCATCTTTTTACAGGTTATCACAGTTTTTTTTTTTTTTTTTTTTTTTGTGGGTTGAAAATGTTACTGTAACGGATGGAACATATGTCTTACGTACAAAGCAATGTCAAACGGAGTTACCAAATTTTTTCTAGTAGGAAGTTAATGCACATAGCAGGTGCCCTGAATGTCGAAGTGAACGTGTGAGAAGTGATTAGAAATGTTGAATTAATGCACTATGTCCATAGAATTTGTTCCACTTTCCGCCATTTCAAAGCGCAATTACACTTGTTTCCAATACGATATCTTGGAGGGGTGTACTTACAGCTAGACCAGTAATTCTTGAATTCTACATAATTTACTATAATATAAGTACATAAGAAAAAAGATAAACCAGTGAGTTTAACTTGTGATTCCAGAAAGATTAACTGTTGGTTTTTTTACCTCTATCTGGGCAGCTTTTTTCGCATAACTTCTTGTCAAACTTTTGAAAAAGTTATAACCAAGTACGACATTCTCGTTTGTGTGTATGTATGTGTGTGATCTCAAGACAGAAATGATGGATAATTTTCATACTTGGCACATAGACATTATAATATTAAGACGTAGATCCCTATTGTTTTGGGGTAAGTTCGAAGCTCATGTGAGGTCACCAGCGGTCAAAACTGAAAACCTTGTTTACATTATATTATTAGGTAAGAAACCTAGTAGATGCTTTTCAGACGTGGCATGTGGATGCGTAAAGTCAAAAGATAAACCTTATTAAGTGGGTAAAGTTCAATGGTTATCTGAGGTCACCGGAGGTGAAATTACAAAATTCTTAAAGACTGCATGTAAACACGATATCTCATGATAGCAATAATGAACAACTTTCATACTTGGTATATAACTTTATCATATTAAAAAAAAGAATCCTATCCTTTTCAATAGAGGTCAAAATTCATTTGAGGTCGTCAGAGGTCAAAAACCGAAACCTTGAAAAACACGATAGTTCAAGACAGGGATGATGTATCCTTTTCATATTTGGTATATAGATGGTTAACTGTAAGCGAAAGAGACACCTTTGGGTTTGCAAGAGGTCGAATGTCATCTAAGGTCATCAGATTGATGAAACTACGAAAACCTCGTGAACTAAATGGGCAATGGGCGGTACCTCCAAATTGTGTCCTGCGCTAGGTTACAAACTAAAAGTTAAGGTTGAATTCTGTACCATTCCAAATATAAAATTAAAGAGGAAACTTTCATTTATTTCACTTAGCAAAACTATGACAGTAATAATTCGTATTTAAATTACCTAATTGTAAAGGATATTGTGACTATATGGTGATTAGAATTGTTATATGCTGAACGAGTTCTTTGATGGTGTACTAGATTGAACTCTTTTCCTCACACGGCAAAATGGTTTTGATCTTTGATCCCTGATGACCTCAAATGACCTCTGACCTTTACTGTAAACAATACACTCCTTTCTCTCAGTATGTTAAAATCATATACCAAGTATGCAAAGTGTCCACCATTGCTATTTTCGGATAGCATGCTCACAAGCACTTTCTAAGAGTTCTGTATTTTCATTTCTGGTTACCTTAAATAACCTTTGACCTCTACCAAATTCAATAGAGTCTATCTTTCGACCAAGACGTATCGGCAAGCCAAGTATAGAAAGTAAGTATCCATGCTTTTTACTTAGAGATATCGTGCATACAATGCTTTCGGCTTATGACCTCTGGTGACCTCTCCTGACCTATAACCTCGACCACAAACAATAAGGTTCTCCCTTTTCATATGACAGTTTTATATACTAAGTTTGAGGAGCATCCATCATTGATGTCTTGAGATGTTTTCAAGCAAAGCTTTACAAATACACATACATGTGTACATACACCTACATACACAGGGAGTACACTCGCCTTTGCATTCATTCCATTCGCCTAAGGTAACTAATTAAAAATGCAGTTGCTTGGAGAATTGCTACTTACAAAGGTTTCTTTAAGAAAAGAGGCATACATTTCTTAACGGAAATGGCAGAAAACAGCCACAAAAATCTTGCGAATACAATTCAACTCCTTTATGGTGGCAACTGGACAAAAACGTTATCGACAATTTGTGATCTCGGAATGAAACAAACTGTCAGTGGGACATCATCTCCATTAAAGCTTAATTTCTACTTTCAAATTTTTATCTTAAAATAAGGTTTAGCAACCCTAACATAAAGCAGCTTCAAAAATTTATTTTTAGAGAATTCAAAGCAGTACAGAAACCAGAGATCACAAAAACAGTCTATGAGTAGAACTAACATACAGGTTTACCTAAATACACAAATTAATATTCAAGTAGCCATACATTGAGATGGTTGAGACTTGCCTAAAAACACCTGTGCAGATTCCTTGAAAAAAATTATTTTCCATGTATCTACGATTAAAAGAATAACAAAGGTTTCTTAACCTACTACACAAAACAGGAATCATTGATATCACACCTCAGTAAGAAGAAGCAAACCATTATACAAATTGCCTACAAACAATTTTTTTATTGTCGCAAAAAAGCATACACAGAAAACGGAAGGGAAGTAACGGAAGGGACGTAATGTGCAATGGTAGTAATTTTACTATAGCCACAGTCTACAAAATCGATTTCCTTTCGTTACTGTTAACATACAACTTGAAAAACTTTGAATGTGGTAAATTCTGTACGCTTTTACTTCGTCTCAGTTTAATTTACAACCTCTTCCGTTGATTTAGGTGAGTCAACGTTAAATCTTTCTTAAAGCTGTCTAAAGAGAGTTCTAAACCAGATAATAGCCGAACGACAAAAAACCAACATACGGGGCATTCCCTCAATTGAATCATATGGCAAGAGAGTGCTGAAAAGTGATTTGGGCAGATGACGAAACATTATTCGTACAGGACCGAGTATGAAATGCCCCCAGCTTGGGTTAAAAAGTGTGGTGAAACAGGAAACTGCTACATTATTAACTACAATATTACCATTCATTGTCATTGGACAAAAAGCTCCTTTACAGATTTTATACGATACCGACTTTATTATGTCTTTGGTAACCATACCATCCGTGACTGAAAATATGGGATGACCTACAACAGCCTTACTTGCGGGCATGTTATTGTGAAGGCTGCCAATAGGCAAGAAGTGATTTGGCGATATCAAGAGAATTTTTCCTCTTTCCGTTAAGATTTGAACGTACATGGAACATGTTACTGAGTTAGCGTGGGATAAAAGGTACACTTTTTCGTAGTGTAAATTCCCTACTGAGTCATACACAAGAACGTCATCCCCAACCTTCAACAGGGAAATCGATACTTTACCACAAGACCTTGTTGACACTGTGCAAGTCCCTGGAAAGCACACACTTGCCTTTTCCATAAGAACGTCCACTATTTTACGTTTCTCTTGCAGTTGTATCAATACCTCATCATAAATAGACGACGATTCCATTTCTATTTCCTTGTGTTTCAAAACATGTTCCATTATTTCTTTGAAAATCTCATCAGGAACTTCATCTTTAGACAATTGGTTATCGATGTCTTTCAGTTCTTCTAGACTTTTCTCAATTAAGTAGTCTTCTAATCGGGTATCAATAATATCAGATATAAGTCGAAGTCTTGCGTGTTTCTTCTTTTCAGCCAGTCGTTTCTCATTTTTTTGTTTTGTTGCTGCCTTTTCGCTCTCTAAAATATCAATAACACCCAAAATAATATTTAAATTCCTATGAATAGAAGCCTTACATACTTCTTTGACGCAAACACCGTGTGTTAGGTGCATATAATCCCTTATAAAAGCATCAAGCATGTCCCTAATAACTGACTCATCCCTTTTTTGCAAAGAATGTTTTAGTTTTTCAATTTTGGATTTATCGGGTGGGAGAAACATTTTTGTAAACTCTGGAATATAAGTTTCCACTCTTCTTTCCGTTTCATATTTAATTTTGCAATTCCTTCTTCCTTGTTTCAGTTTATTGTCTATTTCTCTTTCCAAATCCTCCAATGTAACAACTTTGTCAAAGTAACTTTGCAGCTTTTCAGGGGTTGTAAAAAATGTACTCGTTACATAGTCTTGAATGTCTTTAACATTGTATTTTATTCCTTGGGACTTCAATTCGTTTAGAAGTCTTTGCCATTGATCTTCTGGTAATTTTGAAATATTTTGCAGGTGTCTAAGGTCCTTTTGGGAGGAATACCTAACATACTTAACAACGTGATGTGCAACGATCTTTTGTGCTTTGAAGATATTTTCAATGATGTCTATCTCCTCGTCTTGACGTTCATTGGTTCTTCTTGTTTCATCATTCCTTAGAGAAGTCAATTCAACACACGTCCTGATAAGTGACTCATTTCTATCTATAAATGTCCTTAAATATTCTCTTACATCTTTTTCGTCAATGTATTGATACTCTCCTATATCTGCTTCTCGAATTACACTTTCCATAATGTTATCGAAATAGAGCTTTAAATTTCTCAAATCATTGACCTCGATATCTAGGGAGGAAAGTAAATTGTAGGCATATTGATCGATGTTTGTTCTCATTTCTAAAATGCTTCCCTGAAAGTCAAATCTTATTCTCCGGTCCTCCTTCTCTCTTTCTATTTCTTGATCAGCTCTTTCAAACAGGTCGTTACTATAAGCAGCTCCTTCGTTCCCATGTACTACCTCAGCAAGACTATTCAAAAGATGATGCCGTTGTCTGTCCTTTAAAAGAGCTTCTTGTAACGTATTATCAACAGCCACTACTCTATCATGAACAGCACAAATTAGTTCGGCAAACTTACCACGGCGTTTCTTTTCGGCTTCAAGGAACCCCCTGAGACTGTTAGTTACGAACTTACCTTTGGAATGGGTTAATACCAAAACACAATAGTCATAAATTTTTCTCGTCAGCGTATCCTGCGGTAGGAAAACAAGCCATATAAAGTCGTTCACCGGTTAATATAGGTGTGTTTAACCCTAAAACGGTTGAAAGTACGTAGGCTATAAAACTGCAAAGGACAGCGAAGGTCATCAACATCTGCATTGTACAATTTTGATTATTTTGTTAGGTTTAGCTGAGTTAGCTAAGGTAATTGAGTCTTAAAGAAGATATACCTGATAAGAGAATTGAAGTTTATATCATTTTGTTTCAGCTAGAAATAACTTGTTTCCTTTTGAGTACTTCAAATAAAAAAAAACAACAATACGCTTAAACTCCATTTAAAAAGACTAACTAATACTGCACGTTTTGATTAGAAAACAATAAATACAAAACCATAAGGACCTTAAGAGGAGTGTGAGGAATCAATAGGTGGGAGCTATAGCAGAAAGCTTAATAAATGATTCTTACTTCGAGATGCTTTATAGTATTTTCTTCTTCTTGAGTGAACTTTGTAGTAGGATTGTATACGAGGAGAAAAAGATGAATTCCTCCTCTGAACTTGAACACAGTCTTGGCGATTTCATAGCAAAGCCGTCGATTTTGAAATCCTTGCACAATGGTCCTTAATCCAGTTTCGAAAAGTCCAGGTGTATCTATCACTTTAATAAATACCCCGCTTTCCTTTACATCGGCGTGAGAAATAACGTTAGTTTCGGACTCAGTTCCATCACACTCTTTAAAGAATCTTCTTCCCAATATTGTGTTACCAGTCGAACTCTTTCCTGAACCTGTCTTGCCAATTAACAGGAAGTGCAATACACCTGGCAACGTTCCGTAGGCTGGTAAAGAACCGTGGGTGCAATTGATGTAAGAAATATTTTCTTTATAAGATCTCCATGTATCTTCTGTTTTCTGAGATGGAAAAGAGCAGCAATATTTAAATATACGGTTGCCTACAATCTGTAATAGTTTATGATCGCTTTGTAACACCCATCCATATTTAAAAGCTCACAAGTATTATTTCACTTACTGATAGGAATGAAGAACGGTTCAGTCTGGTGGGTGTAAGGCGGGTAAAAAGTTGCTGGAAATGGATGGTCTGGGGTGGGTTGTTAGTAGGGAGGTAGGCGGGTGTTTCGTTAGATCGGATGCGTGATAGCATGAGTGAAGAATAAAAGGATGGGAGCCATCAATTTGGCAAGAGTAGTCATTTCGTGTCACACACGGTCGCAGAAAAAACGTTAACACCATTTAAACGCACAACGCATTAGTTCATTAAACAATCCTGTGGCAAATTATCCTGCATCCTTTTACAAATTCCTCATTTTTTCATACAATGATCTGTACATTATTTTCATACAAACGTAGGTTTTTCATCAAGTAAACTCTTCAAGAGTTTGAATTTTCCTTCTTAATATTACAGCAAAGTTCATTCCTGAACCTTTGCTGAAAGCAATACCAATTATGAGAAATTTTAATTATACATGAAGTCATTAGAACCACTACTTATTACTTGCCAATTATACTAAAAGGAATTCATTAAAACAATATAATTAATTAGAAGGACCATGTCTGTTGTTTTCTTCTAGTACTGCAGTACCAATCCCATATCTTCAGGTTTTCTGTGACCTTTGTCAACTTCGAACTTTTTCACTGTGGCAAATTTTTACGCCAAACTATATTCGGCTAAATACGGCAAAAGCCCTTCTTGCCTTTGAAAATGATAACAGTGGTGGAATTTACCCTAGGAATATCGGAACTATTTCTTGTAAGACAAACACGACTAGGTGTGTGTTGTGTGGAGTTGGAAAAATCGTCATTTTTCTGTGAGTGGACAACCGTTGACGGTTACTCCTACCTCGTCTAACACTGTCTGCAGAATTTCATCAAGGAGCAAAACAATTATAGGGAGGAAGGCAGTGCTAGCCTTTTTTTAAGACCACCAATCATTCTCTCCTAAGCTTCCCTAGCTAAATGACGAACATACAGTGTTTTAAACTTACATACCATGTCCGCTTTTGACATCTGATCTACCAAGGTTAACCCAACACTTTGCAAAGCCATCGATATCCACAGCGGAAACATACTTTTTTAACTTCAAGACGCGCTTTGGATAGATCAGCCATCCGTTAAGGGCATGCCTTAGAGTACAGTTGTCTACATGTTACACAGACTTCCAACGTCATTTTCTAAAAGGTTTGTCTCTAGAAGTCCAATAATCGTTGCGCGTGATACTTAGCACCCATTCGAAATCCAAGTGGGCAACATTGTGAACATCCCTAGCAATGGTTGCAGCAATGTTTTTCCGAAGTTATATATCTACATATAGGCATTATGTTAACAATATCACATCCAAGCACCTTGAGCAAACCCTTATCATGCAAGACGGGGTTAAGCTACTTCAATGCAGCCTTAACGGGGTTTCGCTGAGTAGTTTTCAATCTTTGAAGCAAAGGACACAAACTGTGACTTATGCGAAGAACCACTTCACTCTACGTATTGCATGTACAGATAACTTACACATGAATCTTTCTCCCCTAAGTTACTTACAAACCTGTTCCACCATGCATGGGCCCTCTTCAACTTACACCAATATAAATGGTAGCACATTAAAGACAGAAGATGATCACCAGATTATCCAATACATTTACCATGGGAGAACTGAAACTCTTACTTTCCACCCACATACTTTGACGTCACAATGAACCGTTAAACTTTGGGATAACTATCTTCTCAACGGTCGAAGTGACTACGGAACGCCAAAAGGCTCACGGTATTTCGACGTCTATTCAGATAATCTGCCGTCTGCGCAGATAATTTACCCTCTTTCCAGATATTTTGACGCCTTTTGGAATACTTCGCTTCAGAAATATTGCATCCTAAAAATGTATTTTTTGGTCAAAAATCACGTTTTATCGTTGTTTTTGATGTATTTGAAGGCATCAGTACTTCCGAAGTCAAAATAATTAACACGGCGAAATACGTTTGACCCTTTTGGCGCTCCCCCTTCGCCAAACGGGTCTCAAGTAATATGCCATCTCAAAGTATTTTGCCTTCTCAGTATTTCGTTGCCTCTAGATACTTCGATGAATTTCATTAGGGAGTGATGAATATGCACGACTTAAAAGGAAATTACTCGAAAATTTGGCAAAAAGTGAGCCCTAATGGTACAAATTGCCGTATACTAAGGATGATGACCTATCATTCATATTGTATGACAAATTCAGACCCCTGATTCTTTGCTGTTTTAGATGATACACTACCAAATTATCAACAGGATTGTATTAAGGGATGCGTTTGCTAAATTTGTCAACGGAAACATGTTCCTTAAATGTAAAATGTAAGAATGACAAAAGAAAAAAAGAACGGTCAACGTACTACATAGACATATATAAGCCACATTTTCATCATTCCATCTTTAACTTCAATTTGTCTGTGGCCTTGTAAGGTTAAAGCAATGTAGTCCTACAAGGTTGGGCAAAACGGTGTGCTAATATTGTAATCACCTCATCACATGTCCATCGAGCCGGTTTAGATGTTGTGCCCCTTCCCCAGTCCGACAGACCTAAGGGTTGTCTAAACCGCTCCCATCATCCATTTTCCCATGGTGCAGGTAAGATTCAAATACAGTTTGGGACCGATATAGGGATTACAGAACGTTCGGAAACATTACAAAGTACTCCCAACGGGGTGGACTCTTGGGGCCTACATTACATCCCCTGGTAGGGTCCAGAGGAAAGGCTGCGTTGTTCATCCATGGTTTGAATCCCTGGTAGCTGTCGGGTATTTAAAAATTGTGGGCATAAAAATGGCGCATTTAACCTTCTACAAATTACATGAGGGTAGGCTCTTACTAGACCACAACCCCACAGCTCCACACTCTTTTTCGGAATGTCTGACTTCGACGACAAATAGAGAGCCCGGATTTTTGATGCTATGGGCTTCAGGAGGGTCGAGGGGTGGATCATGGGTGATGGTGAGTGTTGCTGAGATTTCGGAACAATAATTCCACCCGAGCTGCCGACGTACAGAAGAAACAAAGAAAAAAGTAACAATCAATGTTGGTGTACGAG
>WURT03130921.1:0-11502 GCA_009936505.3 Holothuria glaberrima | reverse complement strand
AGCACTTTTGTCAAGGCCTGGGGAACAGACCTTACACATATGATGTCACAGAACAGAAAGTGTGCCCCCCACTCCCCTGTGGAGGTAAGAGTACGTCATTGCAACTTACCACCAACAATTGCAGACAGCTGATTTGTGTACAGATTTGATAAGCACATAAGTCTACTATGCACATGTATGAATTCTATGTTGTGCATGCAGTATGCTTCATTGTTTACCCCTCCAAAATGACATCACATGACATCAATGTATAATGTCTATGGCTTGACCCTCATTTGCAGTAGTATACCTTGATATTGATGCATAGCTCTTTTCATTATATGACAGCATGTTTGTACCTGAATTATTCAAATCACACAGAAGTATTCCTTACTTTAATGCTAATATTAAACACCAATGATCTGCATAATTATGAAAGATTCTTCTACCGTAGGGAAAAAGACATTTCTGACATTCAATAACATTTGGGGAAGCTGATCAAAATCTCAAGCAAGAGCTAACCAAGTTTTGGTGAACAGGATATTTGAGTACTGAAACCACCTTATATTTACACTTTGCAAAAAGGTACAATCCAAATGACAACTGATATTAGATGACTTTCTACAATATGACTCAGTGACATCTATCCCTGCTATGTAACAGCTGAACAAAGCAGAAAAACAAGGGCTGTGGAAGCCAAGGATAGTGTCTCTTTTTCGGGGGGGGGGGGGGGTTGGGAAAGAGCCTGTAGCCCCTCAATGATTTTCACACTGCAGGTTTTCTTCTGAAAATTACTAGTAGTAGTTTCTAAGAATGGCCAAAACTTACCTTTAAATAGGTCAAAATAAAGAAATCAAAAGGGTCTCTTTCCCCCTCCCCTCCTCCCCCACACCAACCATTCCTAGAACCCTTCTGACAAACTTTCTCATTAAGGCTGAGAAGATGTAGTATACTATCAGACCAGCTCAGCTTCTTCAAGTTACTGAATGGAAACATGGCTTTGTGAGTATCATACCTGGAGCAGGAAATTTATCTTATATTTACTGTGATGAAATCACACTTGCTCTGTTATACAAGCTTGAGAAGCCATGATTTATGTTTGGTTCCCAAGCTTGTAGAACAGGGATACCAAACAGGCAGGCTACAGTCCTGTTGGGTTGGTTTGTGATCACCAGGTGGTTCTCTGAGAAACTATGGAGAACACCCAAAATGAATTACAGGAGGATGAAATCCACAACATCCCATTCCCACACTGCAGCACATTCCTATCCCCCTCCCCCCTCCCCCCACATCATCCATGCCCCAATCTTCAGTATGCCTTCCCTCATAACCTAACAATCTTCATGCTAGTGCTGTACCATTATTACACATAGCTATTATTAACAATACCAATATTTTCCTTCCCATCCTATACACATATCTGAGAAATGACATTAAACCATATGGTATTGGAAATGACCACTAAACATAGTGTCACTTTTATGAGGTTAAAGGGGCTTATTGAGCTGGTTCAAAAATTCATGATTTTTTTTCACAACTGTTGAGATTTACTCACATATTGATGGTAAATGACCAAACTAAGCCTAGAGATTCTGCACATCTGACTCACAACTGAAATGACAGGGTAATTAATGATCGAAATCATTATATTACAAATTTGTTACCAGACACTTTTACAATTAGGTAGTAATCACATGCAATCTCTGTCCACAAAAATGACAATTTCTCACATTTTTGGTAACTATAGGAAGTGATACATGAGTAATGAGACTAATTAGAAGCATTGTCATGCAATGATTTCATTCAAACTCATCACAAAAGTAATCAATATCAACTCAATGAGCCCCTTTAAATAATGGCACTTATAATCAAATACACTAAAAAAAAACTGAAACATTTTTAAGAAGTCGTGAAAGAGAAATATGAGCTAGGTAGCACTGGCATTTTAGTAAATTTTATCAATACTGATGCAGAATGAATGTGGTAATTATCGGCCAATACCGACATTGAATAGATATAATCAGTCCAAAACTACTCCATACTACCATTCATGATCCCATTGTTCCTGTGTTTCCACAAGACAGATAAAAATAACATCACATTCCATTGTTTCAAAGAATGATTCATATTGATACCTACTTCAGCCTTATCCGAGCAAGCATCAAGTACATAGATAACCAACAGATGAAAGTTTGTTGCAAATGCTCACAGTGTATGCGTATCGCTGGCTGTATGACTTATGGCAAGCCTAAACTTCTGAATGACTAAACATCCCATCACTCTGTAGACTTCACACTGTCGTCATCACTGAAGGCAAGAATCTGCAAGGAGAAAGGTTTGTTAACTTAGATTAACTTTTCAAAGGCTTTATAATCTCACCCCAGACAGTAACAATGCCCCCTACTGAATTAACTTCTAGCCCTTCCTACAATTTAAACAAAACCTCCTATCTAATACACCTCTGACACAGAGCCACAGTAGCCTGCAACGAGTTTATATTGCTCAAGGTAATATTGTCAAACAGTATGTGTGAGCTTAAATGGGTACACAACTCACTGTACAAGGTTATAACAAGCCTGATGAACTTTTCAGCCCATATACATACGATTCACATGTTTTGCGGCAGACAAGCAAATACTTTGTTCACACCTAAAACTCTAGGTCATCAAATCCTTTCTTTCATACTACCGATGCTATGCCAAGCAATTGCAATCTGAAGATCATAACATACAGTACAAAATGACTCACAGGCCTAGTCCTGCTGCTGAAATTTAGAAACATCACTGCTGTACGTCGATCAAACACACCTTGTACAAATTTTAATACCTACGAGTTTAACTTAAGCTACAGTTCTGTATGTTCATAACTTCTCACACACAATTAAAGCATCAATAGTTTTATCAAAAAATTTCACACATACTTTTGGTGTTCATTTGCATTATAATGACAATTTTTTCACCAATTGCAGGGTTAAGGTTTAGCTTTGAGGTGGTTGGTTTGAACGTTGTAGCCTAGGCCTAGTTTAGGCCATTGCAACTCCTGGTAGGCTACCGCATGTGTCAACTGCACATGTAATGGGCCTACACCCAGAAACGATTGCCACATATTTTTGGCCTTCACTTTCAGTGACTGATTGATTACGATCATGATTTTGTAAATGCAATGAACTGATGCAGATATTTTTTAAGTTGAGATGAAAATTTTTAGGTATATCAAGAAAATTTGAATTGGGTGAAATTTTTGGTTATACAAGCAGCTACTTGCTCTACTATTTTTGGCTTTATTTTTTGACAGACCAAAAAATGTCATTAGCCAATAGCTGACCAGAATCTTGTGAAAAAGCTACTATGTAAAAATGACCTTGTTATGTTTTCCACACACAATCTGTATGCCAAATGCATTTGTTGTTGCAGAGAGCTCATGAAACAATCTGAACATGTGAGAGGTTTATTTTTTTTGTGTTCTCGGTGAAAAGTTTCTGATTTTTTTTTGACCTTTTTTATCATTTTAAAAGGTCCAATCATGTCTATGACCAAATAACTACTTTGACAGTACAGTTTGTATGGCTAGACTGGCCCCAATCCAGTGCTCACATACAGGTCACATAGGCACACCATTTGGTGACCCTACAATCAGCACAAAGGTTTCCTTTTTTAGTATGTGGGGAAAAAATATGTTATAATCGAATTTCGATTAGTAGGGGGTCCGATTATACAGGTTTTTTGGGGGGAATACCGTGATAGCCTAGTAGATGTGATAAGTTTGAAGAGATTGTATCTTAAAAATGCACAAAAGAATTGCATACAAATTCATCAGAATCCTATTTTACTCCTACATGTATCAAAAGTGTATTTTAAAACTTGAGAATTCAGAATCTTTGCAAAAGCAAAACTGGGCTCACCTCTGCATTATCTACTTCCTGATGCAGTAAAGTGAGTCCAGTGTGGTCTTCTAAAAATGATGGCTGGTTAAATACTTTAAGGAGGAACTTAAAACCTTGCTTCTTATAACCAGACAATACTGACTCTGAGCAGGCCGTGCATTTGTCAAAGGCTACACTGGCTGGTAGGATGGTGTGGTACCGTGCTAGAAAACCACGAACCTGGTTTATGGAAATATAAAAACATGCTATGTTGACACATTTGTACTTTACCAGAAAAGATAGGAACCTCTGTCCTGCGGAACATATGCAGCCCATAAAATCATTTGATATGGTCCACGAGGCAATTCATAAACGTAAATTCTGTATCACTTGAAACGTAATATTAAATGATCTTTTTTAGCTCACAATTTATCCCGCTTATACCATTTTCTGGACATGAAATAACACTACCAGTGTAGTAATTTAGACCCTAGCATGCACTATGCAGCATGCCTGCTGTTTTGTTACACATAAACTAGGCAGAATCCTTGTACTACTGGTGGCAACAGAAGCTTCACATAGGAGATAGACTATGTGACATTGAACAGAAATGCACTATCACATGTGTAGGTTTACCTATAACAGTACGAAATTCAGTCTGCACAGTGTTTGTTTTCATATGTTCCTCAGATCAAAACTTCTGTCCCTCCAAAGAGTGAATTAAAATTTGAAAAGTAGCTGATTTTGCAATGTAAAGTGAAGAAAAATAAAGTTGCTCCACATAGGCTGTTTTTGTTCCACGGAGCACCACACTTTTCATATGTGCATGTTTATTATAAATTCATACATATTAAATAAAAAGACAAATGGTCATATTGTGAAACTTCTGGACTTTGTAGCTTTGTACATTCAATGCCATTTTAAGGAACTGGATCACATTTTAGTGCCTAAGAATTTGTACAAACTCTAGAGCTTTGACTCTAGCATGTACTATGTAACATGCCTGCTGTTTTGTTACACTTAAACTTTTCCCTTTATTACCAGAGCATTTTTCTGGACTCTAACAGGGCCACACCTTACTGGAAAAGCTTGCTGAGCCCTTGACGTCTGCAGCAACATTTGCCTGCGTGTTATGGCTAACAAAAGGGCCCTTCAGTGGAAAAAGGTCCCCAACCCCTGCATAATATAGACATTACAAGACCAGGATGCATCAGCCATGGAAAGATTTACCTTTTAAATACCCCTTTAAACGGTATGAAAATTAGGGGCTCCTGCCCCATTTTGGCCCTAAAGATAATTTTAGGGGACTGCAGGAGATGCTGGAACAACAAGAATGCTTGGGGCTCTTATTATGTGAACATTCCTCTTTGGTAGATAGGCACAATTTAACAAAATCTGTACCCGAACAAAATTCCACAATCGAAATTTAAATTGTTCCCTTGTAAACTGAATAGTCTTATATTACAATTAAATGCCTCTTAGTGATCAGCTGGTTAACTTTACGAGAGAGGTCTGAATGTGAAGACAATGACTATGAGAGAAATTGTAAATCTACATTCTAAGGTGTTTAATGGCATCATGTGAAGCCTTCCAAAAGTTCACAATATACCCAAAACTCACTTGTGTATTCACACCACTGATATTTACAATCGTAGAATTTTCACCACTTTTGACCAAGTTGTAAACATGACCCCCTTTTTACCCTCCTCATTTCAGCTGCTACTTTTTACCATGCATTGTTTAATTTCTATTCACATCATATATTCATAACCTATCCTTTAACTTAAAGAAGGGTTTAAGCTTGAATCATGTTTTCATATGTTAGAGGGGTACTTATTCTAAGCATTCTTTTGAAATTTGCATTGAAATCTGATGTGTGGTTTTAAAGATATTGGCAGTTAAAGTTGTCACATTTTCAACAAAAAGTAAACTTGAAGCAAGCACATATGACATCATAACCTCACATTAATGTTCTTCTTTCAACTTTACAACCACTTTTCTCCATAATCCCAAGTTATCAGAATGTGAATGCATGAGAGACATGGGTATTGTACAAACTTCAAATTCCCCATGGAGAGATCCTATGTCTATAAACTTCAAGGCCAATACAGCAAACTGAAAAAACAGAGGGAGCAAAGCATTTCTCATCAATGTGATTAAGTTACATTACTCCTGCTTGCCTCAAGTACAGTTTGGGTCACAAATGTAGTAATTTCATTTGCTGATATCTAAGTACTACATGTCCGATTTGAAAGGAAGTTTCACCAAACTGCATAGATTTAGTTCCTCTTTCACTAATGAAAATTAATTTTTTGTTTAAACCCTTCCCTCAAAATGCATTTTACCTGGTGAGGAACAAGTCCTAAAGGAGATATCAAGCTGGCATTAAGATGGTCATCTTTGGCACTAGTATCAGCTGCAGCCAGTCCCCTGAAAATAACAAAATGAAACAATAAAGTCACTTTTTACCTGTGGGGAGAGAAATGTATGGAATGGGCATTCAAGCAACCACATAATGAAGAGATACATTTTCCATACATTTGTCATAAAAAGGCAGTAAGGCCTGCACAACTGAGCAAATAACTCTTCAATAGTACTTCCTCTTTGAAGTGGTATATCAAAAGATACAAAAGTGAAAATGGACATTTTTTTTGTTCAAACAAAGCAGAGCAAATATTTTTAACACTTGTATCAGACTTGTGAGTACAATGGTACAAGTCTATTGTGTCTAGCTGTGAGTATGACTTTGAATACAAGTCATTCAATATTAATAAAACATTTTACTTTAAGCATCAACGCTTTACTTTAACAAATGTGTGGGTGCAACACAAGTACAAAACAGTACTCCCCTGTGTAGGTATAGCTCAATGTTGCAAGTTTAAGCATGAGTACATACTGATAACAGTCTGATATTTAATAGATACATTGCATGTTGAGCAGTGTTCACACTACTAGGAAATAGTTTTCTGTCTTGTTGGGGGGGGGGGGGGGGGGGGATTTTTCAAAGTTGGATAGGGTGTATTTTAAGTGAACAATTTCTTAGTATGTCTTAATTAGAATATAGTTTCTTTGTGTGCAGAGTAGGATTCACAAAGAGTAATTATGCAAAAAAATTGGGCAAGTCAGACTTTTGCAGTGTATCTTGCTCAGCCAGTATTCACAAAGTGAAAAGCGTGTAAATATTGTGATAAACGTAATGGAAGCTCCAGAGTACATAAGCCATAGCAGCACATACTGAGGCATGCGGCACAAAACAGTTGCGTCAGGTGTAGAACCGTGCAGGTAACCACAGAAGACTGTGAGTGTTGTTTTTTAAAGTAACAGTCAATCTGAATGGCTAAACAAGATACAAACACAAACTGGACTGGATCTTGTGCGTTCATTGCATTAACACTGCATCTTTACAAACAGCATGTCCGTTTCTGTGAATACCACTTAAGAAAGTACTTACACAGTGCATAAATATTTTGACTTATGCCAGATCATATGTAATTCCTAGGGAATCCCACTCCACGTTTCGTGAACTCTGCAACTGTGCATTTGCTGATATGGAGAATGGACCAGTTTAACTACATGCAACTTAACTAATTGCTATATTATTTGTTAAATACAATTAGTTCATAGCTTAGTAAAAGAAAACTTCATGCAAACATGAGCACACAGTCATTCTCACAATTTCCAGTGAGGAGTATTGTTTCAGAGTGTATGGTGCAGCCTGACATTTAATAGTAACAATTGATATAAAGAGATACCTACCCATTAGGGTGTTGCAATAAACTGACCATTAACTCCACGGCCAGTGCTGCAGCTACCATGGACAACCCTGGTCTGGACACAGTGCACTGCTGGTCAAGTGTCCGGTCTCTGGTTGACTGGAAGAAGAGATTTCAATTTTATTTGAAACTATAAAGAATGAGTTAATATTGCAAAGGATCATTGATACATGACTACTAAAGAATGAAGGCATATCCCAAAGATCCCACTAACTCTTTTCTACAAACTACCTTACGTATTTTAAATTTAATTAAACATGCATATTAATTAAGGAATTACTTTTAAGCAACACTGCTATGAGAATAAATGTTTGGACCTTCGAAGAAATGGGAAATAGTACTACAGGTTTGAAATGGGGTAAATAAAATAGCCATGACTTGTTTTTGCAAAGCCATAGTAGCAATTCTTCCTCTCATACATGTTCCTGCAAAGCAATAAATTTTTGTGTACAACTTATGTTTATATGTTTTAATAACCGTGACCTAATGTTTGGAGCACATGTTTAGGAAAGAGAGTGCAATCTGTCAGAGTGATGGAAGGATAACAGCTGGCAAAACCAGAAAATTACAAAATCTGCACATCTTTGATTCTATCTCCACCCAACAGTAACAAGAAAAGAAAGAAAATTTAAAGCTATAAAAGAAATTGTTTTCTTACAACAACAAAAAAAGGTTTGTTTAATAGCTGCATAAGTATGAAATCTACTAATGAATAATCCCTAGGAAAGAAAACAAACTCTATGATCTTTCTAATTTCAGTCTTAAACACACTTCTCAATTTCTTACTCATCCTTCTCCAGCCCTAAATTTGATCTGACCATCAGGAAATTAGAGATGTCTGACCCTTTTTGTGATATTTAATTACTTTTGGGAAATCTATTTCACAAGAAGTGTCAAGATTTTATGCATGAAAATATCTGAAAGAAGGAGAAAAAAGATCACAGGCTGATTGAAACTTACATTCCCAGGTGCTACAACATCATTACAGAAGTAACATCCTAATCGATCTCCGGGAATACAAGCTAGATTAATAGGTGAGGCAGGCTTTTTGGCAGACTGGTCACTCTTCATACCATGTCTTAGTACCAAGTAGGTGTCAAATCCTAGAGCTGCATTGATGACTTGCTGTTAATAAAGCAAATAGAATTTACTGCAACAGGGTTCTTACCAAAAATTAAGTTTATACCTGCAAAAAAATTGTACTCTGGCATGAAAAATACCACCATAAGCAATTTTATGCCACATTGATATGGTATGCAAAATACTAACCAATCTTTCAGACAATCCTTACAGACTTACATCACTGAGGACAAACGATTTTGAGCTGGGGCTTGTCATATTCAAATGCACACCCCTTACACACATGTACATACACATTTCCAAACTCACCCCATGGGCAAGCATATTCATATGCAAACTAGAACGAATATGTTTAAATATCTTTATCATTATTCTTATTATACTGGTACTAGACTTATATAGAACAAAATCCCAAAGTTCAAACTGCTTAGAATGGGAAACACATATAATACACACTAAGTATAGATTAATTGCATCATTCAACACTACAATACATTCATAGTATTAATCACATCATAAAGAAAGCCGTAAGTAATGAATGAATCAGTTGTCATATTTTATCATACTTTGCACAAAAATTTCTTTCGTAAACAAACTTGGATGAATGCACCTACTTTCATGCATTTCAAAGGAACAAAAGTTAACTCAATGCTTATCACATTTTAAAATACAGATTTTTTGTCCTATACACAAAAGCTGTTTCTGAAATGATTTTACGTGATACTTATAACACAAATCTATGCGATATGTTCATTTTTCTTTCTTTTTGAGTAAAATCACTTTTCCTAGTGTGCCCAAATGAAACAAGTTATTAGCTTGATTTTTATTTTAAACTGTATTGAATGCCTTTTAGTACATAAACAACTAGAAATTTCAAATTCTCAACCCCTTTTTTGTTTTTAGTTAAGAGGAAAAATTAATTCCCGATAGGCAGGATATATCGCTTTTTGCAAAAAATAACAGACAGTATTTTGTAAAAGACATGCACTATTACAATCCCAGATCTACAATGAATGGCATGATTTGGAAACACAGAGGGTATGACATGATAACACTGAGTAATGTTAACATATGGCGAGTGGAATCTTGACTTTTTTTTAATTATTGTTTTAATTTGTTTTGGAACCAAACTCTTCAAACAATTATCTTTCACAATCCATGAACATCCTAACCTTTGAGAAAGTCAAGTTGCCTTCAACTTTCAATAACCAATAAACGTTCTTGAAACTAAAAGCTACACAAGATTGACAAAAACTTGTCACTCCTGGAGCTTCTTTGCGTGCAACTGTGCCACTCAGTACTCTTTACATTTAAATTTAACTCAAGGAGGTAACGTAACCATGCTTCATAACTTTTATAACAATGACGGTGTATCATTACTGTTTCACTGTGTTTCACTTTCATAGGTTAATTATTAACATTTTTTAAGTGACAAAAACTAGCTCTGATAAACGAAGCTAAAAGAAGGGAGTCAGTAATTAATATAACATTCAAGATACTTTCGATTCACACGGTGGCTTTGTCAGAGTAGTATAAGTTAAAAGCTGTGAGCATTTTGGATGGGAAAATTAATGTGTGATATTCATCCAGACAGAAGTATACAGCTTTATACATCTAAATCTAAATATCTATGGGGTTGGGGAGGAGGAAAGGGGGCGGGGGATTCAGTTAAAAGATGAGGGCAGGGATTATAAGTAAAACTACACTTTTTCCAGGGCTTTTTGACCATAATACCTGGCATAACTAAAGATGAGCAGTTTAAAATGTGACATCTTGTTTCGTCTATGTGACCATGTTAAAGGCACGCACGCCAAACCTTGTACAAATGTCATGTTTTGTACACTGCACATGTGTAAGTGTTGCAGAAGGTACACACTGTATTAAGTATGCACAACAAAGGCATCACTACCTGACTTGAACTGATTGGCCATTTTATACACTGTATAGTGGGAAATTTCTGCGACGCCTATCTTTCGCGATTCTGTAACTTGTTTCACATATTTGCGGAGTGAAGAATTTGCTGTTGCACCTGTAAGTATCAACCAACATAGTCTTGTGTGGAGTAGGAAGTATTTTCTCTGGTCTTAAATTTACGATTAGTTACTTGGCCAGGGAAACAGCGAAAATTAAAGGTCCATGATAATTTCCCACCATACAGTATCTATGTACATCTGCTTCGCATTTTCCCCAAACATGGCTATTTTCTGCATGCCCTTAGAAATATGACATGGGTGAAAAGGTTTATTGTTCAATACCTTTCGTTTGCTTGCTGCTATCACAGTGGGTAACCATCTGCTTTCTCTTGTGTCCATCAGGAGAAATACGACATCATGGTCATTGATTAATGCTTCTAATTTTTGGACGTCTTCTTCCACTTGTTTTATTGCTGCTTCTACAAATAAACAACAAATAAAGAAGGATTTATTACTTCAACAGACTGTATGCATTTGTAATTATGTAACTTTTACATCCACATGCAACAAATGCTTTTTATGATCCAAACAATAAACCTCTGAATGACTCAGTCATACAAAAGAGCCTAAACTAGGAAAACAATGCAGTTTAATCCAATAACTACTGGTTGAAATTACACAACCAAACACTGAGAATATCTAAACTCAATGTTTCACTTGTAATAATAAGAAATGGCTGAAGTCTAAGCATCACTTTCCTAAGGCTGTTTTGGAACCTACTGCCATTGTGCTTGGTGCTCAGCATAAGCAATGGAGTAGGAACCAGAAAGCCAAAAGGCTTAGAGATTCCTTGCCATATATGATATATTGTAACAAACATGAACCACCCACATGA
>WURT03130899.1:0-11502 GCA_009936505.3 Holothuria glaberrima | reverse complement strand
TGGGATCTTATGCTTGTCATATAGGCCACTTGTGCTTGTTACAATATATCACATGGCAAGGAATCACTAAGCCTTTTAGGTTTCTAGTTCAATAAAGACACCAATTTTCAGTTTGTTACAGTAAAACCCAAACTTTTTAAAAAAATTTTTTTGTGCTGTGCTTGCAAAGAATTTTATTTTCTGCATCTGGTATCCCACACCATTTTCAGGGCTTTGGGTTGCTCCCCCCCAGGGGAGTTTTACCCCTGCTCCTATCAGGCAGGTCCTGGCATGTCCAGCTGCAATTTATGAACAAGTGTAACCAGTACAAAGCCTGTGTAATGCATATTGCATGTAATATGCTTGTTTGTTGTTGTTTAGGATGATCTTCTTGTATTTACATAAAATATTTCCCAAGTCAAGTGTGACGCACTGGTAGATTGTGAAATACATGCTTAACCCAGAATGAAGGGTCCAAGTTGTGGAATTGTCTTGGTTTGAAGGGCCCAATGGTTGGAATGTTTGGTATGTGTTGCTTTGCTTGTAAACACGATGTCCAAGAAGTGTGACAGTTAGGGATCTCATACTTGAGGTGTGGATAACTCATACCAAGCAGATGATCCCTATAGTTTTTGGTGGAGGTCAAAGGTCACCTGTGTTCACCAGAGGTCAAACTGTAAAAGCCATGAAAAATGCTTGTAAACATGATATCTCCTCAAGGGAAACCAGTGAATTTTATAGTTGGCATGTGGAAACTGCATATTGATTAGACTATCCCTGTTGGTTTTGGTGGAGGGCAAAGGTCATTTAGGGCAACCAGAGGTCAAAGGGTGAAAACCATGAAAACTACAAGTAAACACAAAATCTGAAGTTGGGCAAACTTAAAGGATCTCATATCTTCCATGTAGATACTCCATGTTGAAAAGATGATCCCTATTATTTTTTGATTCCTTGACGGAGCCAGGAATCTATGTGATGGTGATGTCATGTGTGTGTATGTATGTGAGGCTTGGCTTGTAAACACTCTATCTCAAGAACAGTAAACTCAATAAATCTCATATTTTACTTGTAGATACCCCTTATTGAGTAGATGACCGCCATTGTTTTTGGTGAAGGTCAAAGGTCATTTGGGGTCACCAGAGGTCAATGGTAAACACCTTGGAAATTGCTTGTAAACACTATCTCACGTTATGTAACTACCAGGAATCTCATACTTGGCATGTGCATAGCCTATGTTGAAAAGATGATCCCTATTGTTTTTGGTTGAGGTCAAAGGTCATTTGGGGTCAGCAGAGGTCAAAAAGTCAAAATCTTGTAAAGACTATATCTCAAGTAGGATAACTGTTAGGGATCTCATACTTAGCATGTGGATTGCCCATAATGAGTAGATGATCCCTATAGTTTTTGGTGAAGGTCAAAGGTCATTTGGAGTCACCAGAGGTCAAAAGGTCAAAATCTTGTAAACACTATATCTCAAGAAGAATAGTTGTGAGGGATCCCTTACTTACTGTGTGGATTGCCCATACAGAGTAGATGATCCCTATTGTTTTTGTGGAGGTCAAAGGCCATTTGGGGTCACCAGAGGTCAAAATCTTGTTAACACTACATCTCAAGAAGGATAACTGTGATGGATCTCATACTTAGCATGTGAATTGCCAATATTAAGTAGATGATTCTTTTTGTTTTTTGGTGGAGGTCAAAGGTCATTTGAGGTCACCAGAGGTCAAAAGTTAAAAATCTTGCAAACATGATATCTCCAGAAGCACAAATGTGATGGATCTCATACTTAAGATGTGAATTGCCCATATTGAGTAAATGATCCCTATTGTTTTTTGTGAAGGTCAAAGGTCATTTGGAGTCACCAGAGGTCAAAAGGTCAAAATCTTGTAAACACTATATCTCAAGAAGAATAGTTGTGAGGGCTCCCATACTTACTGTGTGGATAAATGTGAGGGATGTCATACTTGGGATAACTGTGAGGGATCTCAACTGTGAGGGATCTCATACTTAGCATGTGGATTGCCAATATTAAGTACATGATCGTTATTGTTTTTTGGTGGAGGTCAAAGGTCATTTGAGGTCACCAGAGGTCAAAAGGTAAAAACCTTGCAAACATGATATCTCCAGAAGCACAACTGTGAGGGATCTCATACTTAACATGTGGATTGCCCATATTAAGTAAATGATCCCTATTGTTTTTTGTGAAGGTCAAAGGTCATTGGGGTCACCAGAGGTCAAAATCTTGAAAACATGCTACATCCAGAATGGTAATTGTGAGGGATCTCATACTTACCGTGTGGATTGCCCATATTGAGTAGATGATCCCTATCATTTTTTGTGGAGGTCAAGGTCATTTGGGGCACCGGAGGTCAGAAGGTCAAAATTTTGCAAACACGATATATCCAAAAGGGTAACTGTGAGGGATTTCATATGTACCATGTGGATTGCCCATATTGAGTAGATGGTCCCCATCATTTTGTGTGGAGGTCAAAGGTCATTTGGGGTCATGAGATATCAAAAGGTAAAAATTTTAAAAACACTATCTCAAGAAGAATAACTGAGCTATCTCATACCTAGCATGTGAATTGCCTATATTTGATGACCTTATTGTTTTTTGTGGAGGTCAAAAGTCATTTGGGGTCATTAGAGGTTAAAAGGTCAAAACCTTATTAACATGATATCTCAAGTAGGATTGCTGTGAGGGATCTCATTCTTGTCATGTGAATGGTTCATGTTTGTTACAATATGTACATATGTCAAGTCAAGGAATCACTAAGCCTTTTGGCTTTCTGGTTTGTGTATGTCAAAGGTCATCTTAAGTCACCAGATGTCAGACTTTAAGAACCTTAAACATTACTTGTAAACATTTTATCTCAAGATGCATGTTAAAGCTTACAGTATCGCATTCTTGCCATGTTGGTAAACTGTATTGAGTAGATGTTCCCTATAATATTTGTTGTAGGTCACATTTCTTTTGAGGTTACTCGAAGTCAAAGAGTAAAAAATGTTGTTAATGTGATATCTCAAGAAGGAAAATGTATATGAATTTCAAACTGTCCCATTGGGTACTGTGTATTGAGCCTATGGTCTCTACAGTATTTTGTGGTGGTCAAAGGTCATTTAGGGTCACTAAAGGATAAACTGTAGAAACCAGAAAAGTTATTTGTATAACATGATATCTCAGGAAGGGTAACATTGATAGGGTAACATAGATGATCTCTGTTGTTTTTTGTTGGGGTCAAAGGTCACTTAAGCTCATCAAAGGTCAAAACTGTGACAACATTGTAAAAGCAAAATGTCAAGAGGGGAAACTTCAATTAATCTCATACTCACAGTAAGTTTGCAGGTACTCCACATTAAGTAGAAATACTGTAGCCCAAAGATTTAGGTGAAAGTCAAAGATTATTTTGGGCCACTTGAGGTCAGACAGTGGAAACCTTGGTAACTGCCTGTAAAACCAATATTAAAATATCTGTGCCAGGGAGGAACCTCAATTTTTTGGCACATGCAGATGCCCTACCCCTGTGTTGGGTACAGTAGGTAATCTCTGCCATATTTGTGAAGTTTAAAGGTCGTATGAGGTCACGATAGGTCAAACGGCATAAATCTTAAGTGGGTATCTCAAGAAGGAGAGTGTGTATGAGTCTCATACTTTGCTGGTATTTGGGTACTCCATTTTGAGGATATGGGCTCTACAATATTCAAATGGTGGAGGTCAAAAGACATTTGAGGTCAGTAAAGGTCTTACTGAAAACCTTGTTAACTTGATATCACAAAAAACAAATCCTACATTAAGCTGACGCTTAGTATGTTAATGCCCACACTGGGTGCATTACAGTATCTCTTTGCTGTATCTTTTGAGAAGTTCAGTTTTCAAAGGCCAAAAAATGAAAAACATAAACATACGATTTGTCAAGTGTGAAACTTGTTTGGATCTTACCCCTGGCATGTTATTCCCAAAAGTATAATCAAGAAGCTCATTTATGATAATGTTGATATGATATCAACCTGTTTTATATATGCCCAAAGACTTGACTTTCTGTACGTCTACCTAACTTTGAGCACAGTAACTTTACCATGAAATTGTGTCAACAGAAAACCATATTATATCCAAGAGGCAAGGATCGAATCACTAAGTATTTTGTTTTTCTGCTTGCAAAGCTTACAAAATGGTGTGGGAAGATGTGGGAGTGTGGAAATGAACAATGTTTCCTTTTCAAAAGAATAAATTGTGCTGGTTATTTCCAATGAATTTATGTGGAACTAATTTTAAATCAACATTTCCAAAGTATGCAAGGAGGGGGAGGTGGAGAGAGGGTGAGGTGAGGGGAAAGTTGGTTGGTGGGAGGATAATGTGGGGAGAGGGAGAAACACCAAAAATGAGTATTTACTGTACATGTGTTTAAATGTTGATGCTTATCGATGAACCTAACTGTTAGTAAGCTTCATCAATCATATATATATATAGCTGATATTGTTTCTTCCTTGTGACTGGTGTAAAGCAGTTGCAAACTGTAAAGTTGCAGTGCTAGGACTGATGTGGAATCCATACAATTATTTCTGTTCATTATGCAGTACAGTAGGACACTGGTATATCATTGGATACTGCATGCCATGTTGTAAAGCATCAAGCCTATGATTAGCTATTTGTTGAGTTTCACAACCAATTTTCTATGTCTGTCTCATCTAGATGCAATGACTGTGATTGGGTTTTTAAAGCATTTTGGTTTAGATGATGACTTTAAACTCAACATTGAACCAAACCATACCACACTGGCAGGTCACCAGTATCACCATGATATCATGATGGCATCTGCGTGAGTATGTCTTTCTCTTTTCGTGGTATGCAGCACATCAAAACTTGTTCCGACAAGAATGTGTTACAGTAAACGCAATAAACAGTGAGGTAAACAGAATCGGTAGGAATTTATCAAAAATCAACAGTACCATTGCTTAAATTGATTTGGGTGCATTACAGTAGGTCGCTGGAATGAAAAGAAGCAAAACCAAGCTGGTGTGTGGTCCTGTTAACAAACAATGGAGGATATATGGAAATGTAGCAGCAGCAAGGATTACGTAACAGCAGATACTTAACACCCATACTACTCCCTCTCCATCTCTAGCAATTCAAAGAAAAACAAATAAATGCTCACTCATAAATGAAACAGGGTGGTGCCAGGATTAACCTGACGGAGGGGGGGCATCAACCAAAAGCCCCAACAGCTCCGATGGCATGGAGGGGTTGGTGTGGACGGATTTGAAGAAAATGTTTGCACTAGACCATGCCATTGCAGAGCATACATTTCATAACACTTGTAGTTCTGCACTGATTTAATGGTCTTCCCAGCTGTGAATTTGCAAAATGCGTGAAAATTTTTTGGGTAAGCCTACACTGAAAAGAATCTGTACGTATTTAAAGCTTATATAGGTCAATTGTTCAGGCAGTTGGGCCATATCATGCATAGCTTACATTGTACTTTCTTCTTCGAGTCTCTATCCATACGGCACGACAGGCACAAGAGAACATTGCCTAGGACTAGGTTTTACGAAATGAGATGAAATGCCCGACATTTACTTAAATCCATGTATCCATTTTTGCATACCATTACAAATTAGGTTCAGTGTACTGGAATATTATTATAATCCTTCTACCATTGATTAGAAGTATTAAAGTTTTCTCTTCATTCTCTGTTAGGTTTGGTTTGCTGGGTTCTGTAGATTCCAACACTGGTTCTCCTGATCTGGTTGGGACACAGACCAGTTTCCCATGGACATCTCATATGCAACTCAAGCAATGAAAGTAAGTAAAACTTACCATATTCAATGGATTAGGAGTGATATACTAACAGCTTTTATCATTTATGATGATGTTACTCGATCATATTAGCACAAGGAATGACTTAAGAAAGATTTTTTTCCAGAGCATCCTACTTCAGGTATGAGCATGTCACATGTTTTGTCAGACCACCAGTATCTTTTGGCAAACATCTAGTACTTAACATTTGGCAACCTTTTACTTGTTCACAGTTTTGTAACATGTATTTACAGTATGTTTGAGAATGGCTGTCTTACCTTACAGTTTCATAGATATGGTAGTACTGCAACCAGCTTGGGAAAAATAAAAGGACAGATATATTATCATTGTTCCCTTCTCCTGCAAATACTCAAATCATTTCCTCAAACAAAACTTTTTTTCATCAAATTATCGGAACTGTTGTTTCAGAACCATTCTGTTTACCTCACTTGCAGTTGGTAAATGAACATTGTTTCATAGACTTCAGTGTTTCATATATCATCACTATCATCTCCTCTACGTAAGTTTGTGTACATTTAGTGTCAGTCAGGTATATGATGTAGTCAGTAGGTTTGCGATATATACATCAGTACACACATGTAACAGGGGCTTATTTCCTGTAACTCTCGCATGGATAATGCCCCAAAAGTTTGGAGAGGATGAAAGTCAGTTAATGCCACAAATAAGTTATAATGCTGAAATGTATTATGAGCTGATAACAGAAGGCATGATACAAACTAATGACTAAATTTGAAATTTGAATGTGTAAAAAGCTTGTAACCTGAGCCTACTTAGTATTAGGCAAGCAGCCTTTTTAAGTATTTATAGTATATGAGGGTGCATGGTAGTATAAGGTTAGTAAAGAGATGTGATTTGGGTGGGTATATTTGCCTGTAGTCTATAGAACAAGATATTGCTTGTTAGGTATATTCACTTCCTGAGAGCATACAGAAGGAATGATGTAGTTAATGCCATAAAACAGAGCTGGAAATAACATTCTGTATTAGCAAGTGGCCAAGGGCAGTGATTGGATCTCAATATTTGGAGGGGGGAAGGCATGACCCTATTTTCACATAATTTACTGTGGGCAATTTCTCAAATATTGGGGGACATGTCCTCCTCACACCCCTCCCCCCCCCCCAGATTGACACCCATTCTGGTTGCACATGGCATGCTGCAGACTAATCACCAAGACAATCTGAAGCCTGAAATAACAGAACTGAACGGCTCTGCCTTTAGCCCATACAGCCAACAGACTATCATCTAACATAGTAATAAGAAGGCTAGCAGCTATTTTTAGCTCAAACCAGCTCTAAGAGCTGTTTGAGCTATTGTGATCTGCCACCATCACTCTGCCTTTCTATCTGTCTATCGTGCCTGTCCACAATTGCTTAAAGTGTTTCAAATGCTCAGTGTTCTATGGATTTGTGTGAAACTTGGAGACACTGGTCCTTGGCAGGTGGGCTTTATTTGTCCACCAGGAAGTCAAGGTCAAAGGTCATTTAGGGGTCATTGCAGGCCATTATAGGAAAACTTTCAAAATGGATCTCTTTCTACCCAGAACACTTAATGATCCTGCAAGTGGGTGAGAATGTTCCTTGGGTAGCCTAGTTTTGAAGTTGTACAAGGATTTCTGAGTTAATGTCGTTTGGAGTCAGGAGAGGTCAAAAGGTTCGTCTGTTAAATTTGTGCAAAAATGTGTTGCTTTTTGCACGCTGTGCAATGGATCTTGATGAAACTGGGAGAAATTGATGCTTGGACCATAGGCCAGCTAGTGTGCTCCAAATTTTTAGGCGGAAGGGTCATTTTGAGTCATTGTTTGAAAATACGCCAAATGCTCCTTTTTCTACAAATAGTAATGGATCTTTCCGAAATTTGGTCACAAGAATCTTTTAGTGATGGTGTGCGTGGGTGTATAGGATTTTAAGACCCAAATTCATTTTGCACTCTTTGGGAGGGTTATTCTTTGAAAATACATTGAATGTTGCTTCTTCAAATATCAATAGATTGACACCTTGTCCATGTAGTCTTTTAGTATTGACTCTTATGCTGTGTGCGACAATTTGAGATCGTCACTTAAGGGTCATTTTAGGTCATTCTTTCAAAATACTCTGAGGGCTTTTTCACCCACAAATAGCAATGGATCTTCTTGAAACTTGGTTAAGAGTAATCTTTGAGTAGTGACTCAGTTAAGGTGTGCAAGAATTTTTCATTTGGGCTTTATATGTTTGTCTGAAATAAGTTAAAACATTTTTGTAAATCATGGATACATCATATTTACAAATGACAGTGGTGCTACATGATAAACTGCTTTAAGTTCTGATTGAAGTATATATTGCTTGAGGGAATGATCGGTAGGCACCACAATTCATCATCGTGCATGAGTTGTAATTGACCATACCCCTCACTCCCAACTGCATGGTAACCATATAATCCTTTTGGCAGCAGAGAGCTAATACCAGAAGAACTGTATAAATGATTTGTGTAAAGACCAGAAGCTACTGGACATTTGGATTGTGCAATGAGTTGTGATTAAAAAAAAATTTAGCTGTTGGAATTAAGAATTGCCCTGCTAAAGTCAGACAGTAATAGAAGTTGATACACAGTAGGTCTATTCTCTGCTATCAAGTAGGACTGAGGAATTCTGTTCACTGTCACAACATTGACACCTCTTAGATTTTAAATATGAATCTTTGGACCTGTGGTAATGCATGTGAGAACGTCAGTATTGTTTTATGTCAAAACTGTTCTGTTCATTATGTCTTGAATAGCTCACTGTGATATTGAATAGCATCATAGACAATTGGAATGGTAATGCTTTGAACTTAAAATAGCGTAGTCCTTTTAGTCCTTTTATTTTCACTGGGGGAGGGGGGGGAAGAGGACATTTCCTTACCTTGCTTTTGAGATTTGGTAGGGGGTCTCAATTTCTCAGTTTTGTAGTTTAATGTTGGGAAAGAATGTGTTTGTTTTGATCATGTGTGTTACCTGCAGTCACACCATGCAGTGGTGTACACAGTATTTTAGTTTCCCGGGAGGGACATGTCCCCAAAATACCCTTTATTATGCACTATGCATGTAGTATATGTATATGGGGGAGTTGAGGGGGTATGACACAATGCCCCCACCCTTTTACACCAAAGATGTTCAACAATATATAAAATTGTCCAAGTACAACTGTCTTTTTAGAAACTAGTACTTCCCTATGTTATGATCACTCAAACCTCAGTGCATTTGTTGCTTCGGAATTAGCCATTGATAGATCTTTTAAAAATTTGGTGAAACTGTCATTTTGGTTCAGTTTGAGCTACTGCACCATTGGTGCTCTAGTGTAGTACTTGGTTTTGTTTCTGTGTACTGTTCATCACACTAGTTATATACAGGCATGTTTAATGGTGGACATGTTTAATACACGGCTGTACTGTATATGATGTCTAGCTAATGACACAGTCTGCCAACCTCAATAGCTGCATCATACTGTATGTCTATACCCACCATTTAGTAGTAAAGGTATTTATCTGGTGGCTTTAGTATTGGTTTGACTTTAGATACACTACTGTCATACAACAATTATAGAAGGGAAACAGTCAATCAGATAATCTTCACCTATTTGTTGTTCACATTTTGTTTGATACACTTCCTTTGAAAAAACCAGAAAGCCCAAAGGCTTAGTGATTTCTTGTCCAAAGGGAGTGCTGTGTTGCCATGAGGTTCATCACTCACATTTATACTTCTGGACTTTACCTATTTTGTGCTGTTTTCACAATTTGACCTCTGCTGACCTCACATGACCTTTGAACTCCATCACAAATTGAATGGCAAAAACTTATAAAAAAAATGAGTCTTAGAAGGAATTCAAACCTGGGCCGTCTTTGTGAGAAATCAAGCACTAATCCACTACCCCGTCAAAGAACCCGCTAAGCGGAAGGTATTGCTAATCATGCTATAGTTGCAGCATTCTTTACACGTGTTCATAATTAGGTAATTCAAATTTGAATTAATACTGTTACAGTTGTTCTGATGAAAAAATAAGTGTTGTTATAACTTTATCTTTGGAATGGTAGAAAAATTCAGCAAAAAATGACTTGACTGTAGTATGATTAGAAATACCATTGCTTCAAGGAATTCTTTGAAAGTTTACCAGTGCACGGTTTCTTACACAGATGGCCAGGTAATTTGAATTCATTCTGAGCCCCCTTTTTAACTCAAACCAGCTCGAAGAGCTGTTGAGCTATTATGATCCGCCACCGTCACTCTATCTATCTATCACGTCCGTCCACAATTGCCTTTAATGCTTTCAGGCACACATGTGTCAACGGATTTTAACAAAACTTTCACACATTGGTCTTTGAACATTAGGCTACCTGTCACGTTCAAGATGTTGAGGTCAAAGGTCATTTAGGGGTCATTAAAGGCTATTATGTGAGTATCTTCAGAACGTATCTCCTCCCACAAATAGCGCTGTATGTTCTTGAAAGTATTCAGCTTTTTTGGGCAGTATATGAACAATTTCTGTAGGTGTGTGTGGTGATGTAGAATGTCTAAAAAGACAGAGGAGTGTTCGTGTTAAAAATGATCTGCCACCATCACTCTATCTATCATGTCTGTCCACAGTTGTTTAAAGTGCTCTCAAACGCTCATTGTTCGATGGATGTTCGTGAAACTTGGACACATTGGTCCTTGGTGGGTGGGCTACTCCTTTCCACCAGGAAATGAAAGTCAAAGGTCATTCAGGGGTTAATTTGTACTGGTACGTGTGAAATGTTACAAATGTATCTTCTCTTAGCCAAAGCACCCAATTTTTTTTTAAATGTGGCCACAATGCTCGTTCAGTTATTTGTAACAAAATCTTGTTAACACTTTTAACTTTTCAAGAAAAGCACGAAAAAGTTCAAACTTCGTATATGGGTAAAACACACAAGGATCTCGGCTGGAATTGTTTCTGATGATCTTTATTTCCTCAACATCCTGTATACCATTTCCATCATAGTTATGATTCTTACTATATCTCGAAAGTCCGCTCCATCGATAGATCACTACAGCAAACATTTCCAAACAACAACTAATCTTCTGTAGACATGTGTGCTAATCACAATTGTCATGCTTAAAAAGTACTACAAACTACTTAAAATCAAATGTTGAAAGCTACACAGCAAGTGCATATCATTTCACATTTCAGGGTTTGAGCTTCTGCACCATTGGTGCTCTAGTTTCATTTTTTGGTGGAGTAAGAGGTCAGTAGAGAAGTCAGTAGAGGTCAAATTGTAAAAACGTGGCAAAATATGATATGGTTAAGAAGTATCAATCTGAGGGATGAACCTCAGTGTAACAAAGCATCCCTTTTTGGCAAAGTTTTACAAAGCCTTGTGGGCTTTCTGGTTTATCTTTTGTTTTATTAGCTCATACCAGCATGCTGGTGTGAGCTATTGTAATAATGCAGCGTCACTCTATCTGTCTGTCTGTCTGTCTGTCTGTCCACACTTGTTCAAATGCTCGTCCTCCCACATGCTTCGTTGGATTTGTTTGAAACTTGGAAACAATGTTCCTTGGGTAGGGGGACAATTGGTGTGTTCAGGAATTTTTGGTGCAAGGTCCCATTTGGGCCCTATGGCCCATTTTATGAAAGTATGCAAAACGCTTTTCCTCCTACGTATTCTCTTGTACAATGTTGATGGTTTGTCATAATGATACTCTATTAGTGGTCCCTTCAGGGTGTTCAGGAATTTTGG
>WURT03130898.1:0-26935 GCA_009936505.3 Holothuria glaberrima | reverse complement strand
AATCTTGTGTTTCAATTACAAAATCTTCCATTATGTACCACAATGTAGGTATTGCCTGTTAAAAGCAAACCAAGTGGATTTATATTGTATCTTTCATGGGTAAATAATTTAGGACAAAATCATAACCATTTGGGACCATTTGAATTGGGGTCACAAATATTTGCTCGAATCTCTCGGCCTTTTAGGAACAACTTTGCCCTCATTTCTACAGATTGTGCCTGAATTTTGGAGTTGCCCAAAAATTAATGGGGCACAGTGCCCCCACCTCAGTCTCATATTCCTTTAACAAAAATATGGTCATGTGATTAAAAGGAGCCATACATCAATACCCAAAGGTGTACTTTTGTCCTTATGTACTTTTCATGTTGAGGGGATGACAGAACCTTAAATCACTACCACTGTGCTTGTCCTGGGTGTACAGATAACACTGAAGATTAGCTCATATGATGATCACCCCTTACCATGTCACATTGACAGGAAGAAAGGAATCTACATCAGTTCAGATTCTGTTACAGTACATGGGCACAACAACTCTTGATAATATGTACAGGCCATTGGTGGTACAGACCAATGGAATGTAGGATAATTAGGCAGTCTCAGGTGTGGGGGGGGGGGGTTTGAAGGTGGCACAGCAGTCTGATTTGTTCATTTCCCCTTCCCATGTACAGCCTCCCCTCCCAGTGCACCATTGATGAGTTCATCAGTGGCACTGCCAGGGTTTCAAAAGTGGAGGGAAGTGGGGGAGCAAGCAGGAATAGGTAAGGGAGTTGCATGTGCCCACTACTCTTATGCATCGTACACTTTTATACAGGAGTGGACAGGGGGAGGTAGGGGGAAAGGCTTTTACTGGGGATCCACCCCACCCCCAAGGGGTTCAGCTGTTGGCCATGGATTTTCTTACTGCATTATTGTACATTTTAATCTATGCATGAATTCTTGTGTGTGATAATTTCGTTAGAGTAATACCTGATTAAACCAGAGTGTAGACTCACTAGATTCCCACACTCACATACCCTTCAAGAAAAAGCAACATGGAAATCAACCCCGCATAGCGTTTGATAGTTTAATTAGTTTCCGTATTGTGACATACTTAAGCAAAAATGCTGCGGTTTTGTCGTGGTTTGGGTAACGTAAGAAACCATGCTTTTGTGATATGTAAATGATACATCGGAAATGAAACTCAGACTGCATCTGATTTTATCACCTTAAAAAAAGAAAGCACAAGTGTAGGCCTATACTTTGTGAAAACCAGCTGACAAACACTTTAAGCAGTAATAATTCGAGAGTTTCGGCGAGATTATTCAAACCTCTTGCAGCAAAATTTACAAAAGTATTACAACCAGTTCGTTAAAACCTGTACATGGTCATTCGTGCGGCTGAAAGTACACTTGTTGTTTTTTTTTTCAAGGAAATGCTATGAAACGTATACAGTTTGAGTTTAATTAGGCTGTGACTTCAACATATTTGATAATTAAGATGAGTCAGAGCTGGCCGTAAACAATACTGTGCAAGGGATGTGCCTGAACTCTCTCTTTCCGTTCCAAATTCGCACAGTAAGATGAATTTAATAAATATTACTGACGTCAACGAATCCACTGACAAACAGGAGTTGATAAAATCATCATGTACAGTCTTACATGTCTTTCCAAAGTGTAGAAACCGCGACTCTCTAAAGCAAGGAAACAAAATAGATCTCACTTATAAGAAAATGCACCTAAATCACGATTGTGTAGGAACCGCTGCTGGCCCGTCCACGGGGAGGGGGACGAGTAGGTGTGTGCCGCCCTTTAAAAAATCCCCCAGAACGTTGTTAAGAATAGAATTGGTTATTACCGTTCTGGCATACCCCCTCCCCTACCGAAAATATCTCGCATGATCCTCAGACCTTGCCTGGCTAGGTTTGAGGGTCTGACCCGTCATGAAATCAACATCATTTCTATCTCGAGTGGCCCGTTTGGCTTTTTCCTGAGTTCTAATCGGTTGTATGCAAAACGAAGACGAAAGACCGAAGACATGGAAACAAACACTCATGTCCAAATAACTCGGGTTAACTCGTTAACTGAACTGCTACCGTCTACCCCTCAACGGTTAACGGCAACTCCGGATACGCAAAATGAAGACATGCAAGAATGTTTGGCCCCTTCCTCTTCCGTCAGGTACACACATAAAACAATTCATGTCACTTACCTCACTATTGCTGATATTTTGAGCGATACATCCGAGAAGTAGTTCCAATTAGGGGAACACTGCAATAAATGTAGTAGGCATGTCATTGCAAGTCATTATATTCATAACGAAGACATGTCCTGACCCGACCACAGGGGATATTTATCCTTATTACAACCATAGCAGCGTATTGTGTGACCATCAGATTATTCATTTCAGAAGTGGCATTTCCTTTATATATTTCTGGTAAGTAGAGGTCTCCATTAATTCAGAAAAATGAGCTGCCATGACTTCGTAAGTAACATTTCTTGTAGGGTGTTAACAATACCTCTTGATTTTCAAAATGAAGACAAGACTTTTGGCCCCTTCCCATTCATGCAAACTTGAAGAAACTTAGCGTGCAACTAAGTAGCGCACATCCAAGTGGAAAGGTATGACGGGGCAGTCTTCCCCGACGAGGGGCATGGTCACCTGCCCCCCTCCCATCTGGCGGCACCCCTGGAATTGCACATTCTTCGTTTCCATGTCTTCGGTCTTCCGTCTTCGTTTTGCATACACCCGTTTCTAAGCCGGTGAAAACGGAAAAACTGACGAATCAATTGGTGTAAATTCAATGCCTTTTAAAGGCACAGTTACCTTCCCCGACTGAAAGGAAATGCCAAAATCAAATAGGTTATAGTATTTGTACATCGGAGTAACTGTATATGAGAAGTCATGTAAATCTCCCTAATATTTCTCAGTACATTTTTCCTTTTAATTTGTTTTTGGACGCGTTTTGAGCTAACCCCCATGCCGATGCCGGTTTGGTTCTAGGATGGTCTTAGAACGCTTCGTTGGTTCCGGTTGGCCCTGGTTGATGGTCAGATCCGAAGACATGTGTTTGTGTGTACAAAAAAAAAAAACCGAACGTCCAAACTTTGTCAGTGTAGCAGCATTGTCAGAATTTCTCATTCCGGTGGTCTTATGTAACGTTCCTAATCCCTACTTTATCAAGTCTGTGGCCTATAAATGCCTTTACTCATGTACGGGTGAAAACCAAAAATCCCCTTCCCCCAACACCCTCGAGGCTCGAAATTCGCCCCCTTGGGGAAGGTACGTCCCCTGAAGGGATCCCAACTCTTAACCGACCAAACTTCACCCTCAGACCTCTTTATCATGGGTGTGTCACGTGTGGTTCTATAGCCTGAACATTTACTACCCTATAATCTTGGAGAAAATGCAGAGAAGCGACTCATGAATCCTGCAATCACTCTCAGCAAAATCATTACTGATGTGAGAAAATAAAACAAATAATTTCTGCGAACAGATTAGGCCTATTATCATTTATCAAGTTCAAAGAACCTTTACACTTCACCCGTGAATTTGAAGATGATAGACGAAGAACATAACTATAACACATCTAATATCTCAGTATGTAGCCTACATAATTCTTAAACCAGGGTGAACTTTGAATCGGGCGGATTCGTTAGTTACAACTTTAAATATTATTTTGCCCAATAAAAATGCAACAAAACGTCCACCCTTGCCAAATATTACGACAAGCAAGAGTTTATACGAGTTCCCATTTAAAAGTAGTTCCGGTAGTAAAATCGATCAGAAATTGTATCCCTCGCATTAAATCACATATTGCCGGTGCTTTTTCGACGCAATATCGCTTCATACTTCATCGCAGTTTCCAAGAAACCGACTTTTTTCTTCTCTGTACAATCAAACTTTTAATCTAAATGACTCCTTATACCTGAGATAATAAATGGGCAGAGACGAAATCTTTGAAGGTATCTAGGCACTGCATTGGTCTACAACTCGCTGTGTTTATATGCGTCTGTATTCAGCTATATACATATATAATTAATGGACCGCGCAGATGTGATATGCACGTTCCGTAAGACGGCCCGGGTATACTTTTTTTTTGTTAAGTTCATCTAAGGTTGAAAGCTGAATATCATTGGAGTATATATAGCATAGCGGTAGGAAGCGGGATTTGGGAGAGGTGAAAGGAGGATAAATCCGCCAGTAAAAATATGGTGGGGCGGAAGTATGCTTTCCCCTCCCTTCAATTACAGGACGAAAGTCTCTTCTCTTCCTTATCTTATTTGTTCCCTCTGCAAAATTCTTTAAAATCTGCCCAATAAGTTGCACTATATTGCATCTAAGGACTCTCAAATAGACCCCTTAGACCTCTCACCCAGGACGGCGGTCCGAAACACACACCCCCCCCCCCCAGTCCAGAACAGCTTCCTTAGTCTATGATAAGTGATTTACGCAACTAGGAAGATACAATAAAAATTTATATCCCTGTTTTGAAGTTCTTATTCTGTCCACTTCACTAAGGTGTAAAATATCTGTGCTCAAAACGTACAGTTGCCCGGGGCCCTGCGAACTTACTGGCCACACGCTAAAGATTTATTGCGCGTCCTCATGGCATTGCTTTGCCCGAGAGCGTATAATGCTGATAAGACGGCCCTGTGCATATACTGGGCACTCGTGACATTTTCATAGACCAATGTGAAAAAATCCACGTTTTGTATATTTTACTTGGTTAAGGCGAAAGTGTTATTGCTGTAAGGTATACCTATGTCAAAGTTTCAGATAGATTACAGTCTCCTACATGAAAGGCTTAAGTCTAATTAATGTAGTGCAGCGGTCAATAAAAATAGTTATTTAGGGTAAGGAAGACGCGTCGATGCTCGGGCTCATCGCGGACCCTGTATTAGGATGATCTTGAATGAGAACCGCCTCCTCTTTTCAGCAAGTACTCAGCGGTTAACGAAACAAGGGGTGTACTAATCATCCCCAATCATATCTCCGGGAGCCCTTATAACATCCCCATCAGTGGCGTAGCCAGCGGGGGCGGGTAGGGGACGGGAGCCCCAGTTGAAACTCTCGCCCCCGCACTTAGATAGTCCTATAGTATCAGCTAAGTCTGTCCCACCAGTCATACCCACCGCCCCCTCTGTCCCGCCCCCTCTGTGTCCCCCCCCCCGATTGAAAAGTCTGGCTACGCCACTGGTCCTCATCATCGACAGAAGAAAGTATAAGCCAGTCTATAGCATCTTTTCCCAAATGTCAGGAGTAGAGGATCAGTGGCGAAGCGTCAATAGAGTCAGGGGGTCGTCTGCCCCCCCCCGACGGATTCAAATCCTTTTTAGGTTTTTACCGTATAGATGTATAGGGTTTCTATCTACTGCAAAGCGCCCATACAGGCCATTCTCGCCCCTTTGACCGAATTCCCTAGCGACGCCACTCGAGTCCGTAGCCAGCTTCACACTTTTAGGGGGCAAGTGTTGAGATTGGGGGAAGTGTTGTGACTGGGGGCATAAAAGATTCCACCACATTAATTATTATGCAGTTTCAATTTTCATCTGGGGGAAGAAATATTTTTGGGGGCATTGCCCCGAAATCCGGCCCCCCCCCCCGTGGCTACGAAATAGCGACCGAAATAGTAGTGAGCAGATTAGTCAGCAGACTGCGGGCTTAGTTGGGATTGAACTATTAAACCTCGTTTATCCGAACAATTTTGTAGCAGAATCAAACAGCTAAACACGTTATTTCAATTCAGTTTACTTCTCATATGAACAACAATCATCAACAAAGGTAGCATGTAACAAATACCTACAATATATACAATATTTTTGTAAGTTCTTCTTTCGTCGGTTCCTTTTTTATACGAAGCCCACTTCAAAACTCACTTTTCATAGTCGGTAAACATGAAAAAACAGTGTCCTCTGCTGTCCTAACGTATATACATTTGATATCGAGCTATACACCGACTCTGTCTCCTAGCAAATATGTCAAAACGAGCTCATTTTTCCTGCATCCAAATTTGAATATGGTAAGAATTGAAAAGTGTTTTTACTACCCAGATGCATGCTGTTTTAAACAGTGTGGCATCTACCCGTGGCTCTATATAAAAGTAGAAAAATTAATTTTTTTGTCTGCTGAAATTTTCGTTGAGTTTTTTGTTTACAATGCACTGAAAACTTGGTGGATACTTAGTTGTGTTCAATACTATAGTTTCGGCTGGTAAAATTGCGATGCCAGTGCGGATATAAAGGATGTGTCGGTTAAACGGGGTTTCACTTTATAGCCTTTCAGATATATGGGTTGAGTAGGCTAATATAACTGGATATCCCCTTCAACCATTCATAATAAAAAAAGTTGGGGATGTTGACGCCTCTGAGAACTGGAGAACAAGTATAGCTTATTCAAAGATAGTTATGAATAAATACCTAAAAAAATACGTTGAGTACGAGAACAGCACAAATCGATCCATTGCCACTGTTAAACAGGACCAAAACTCTCGGTTTAATCCCGGACTCGAGTATGTTTTTCTCGAGATTCGGAAATTGCCCTAGATGGAAGGTTTCGGAATCAGAATTGGCCCGGAATGGGCTACACTGGGCCCGGAGCCGATTCCATGCAGTCGAGTCCGCAAAAATGAAAAACGCATGATAATAAGTAAAAAGTATTGTTTTTGGTGCATAGTGTTGTGTATGAATGTATTGACAGCCAAATAATGCAACGGTGGGATGGACTTTTTTAAATTGACTCCCCAACAGCCCATTCTGACAATTAAGGCACAATGCATGGAAAAGAGCATTAAAGCTTATGGTATGGGACTAGATGCAAGCTGGACTCAGAATTGGCCCGGAATAGGAGTCACTTGAATCTGAATTGGCTCGGACTCGGGTGGACTGGATTCGGTCACAGCCCCGCTTGTATAACTGTGGGAGTACAGCTTCGTACCAATACCACGTTAGCCTCAAGCATGAGCATAAACGAGGTCAGGGCAGGGAGCTGCCACTAGAGCTTTCTGGTCAGGTTACGGGTGAACCGTGACCGCTCTCCTCCCTTTCGAGTGAACCCATTGTCACTATAGAACAACCCTCTCCACCCGCCTGTTGATCTAGCTTTACTAAAAGTTTACACTTAAGTTGGCTATGGGCGGTGATCCTGGGGGATGGGATATCACCCATGAAATTGGATGGGGGATACTGCACACTATATCCCCCCCCCCCCAATGAAATCAACCCGGCAGATTCGGAAATCGTGTAAAAAAGTTAACTTAGTTCAGGGTAGTAAAGTGCTAAGGACAACCGCCTGCTCCCCCGAGATTTCCAAATCGTAAATGAAAGTTGGCGTACTTGAGAAAAAAAAAACTAAAATGCTGGAAATTCCACTGTCTAAATTACAACGTCAAGGCCACCAAACCTCGGGAAATCGCATATGAGGATTCCTTTTTTCCCCCAAATTTTCCCGAGGTCCCAGACCCCGTCGTGGAAGCATTCTTATGCGGGTTTCTTTTTCTGACGAATGAACCATCTTCCTCCAACAAGATATACCCGCACTACAATACACCAGAATATACACTGGCTTAAGAAAAACAGCATATGATTACCTCTAATTATTTGTACTCAAGGAGTAGGAATAAAGAAACTTTTAATTTAAAGGGTATAAGTCGACGCAATCTTATTCTGAAACAACAGCTAAATCTCACAACCATCCTTTTATTTCACTTCAAGTATCTTTCATGATATGTTAGAATATAAATATTGCATATTCAAGGTAATCCAAGCAGGTACTCTATACTTGAATTTCAACAACTCGGTGAGAAATATATTGTAACATGATTCTCAGTTAAAGCCATTCATGAAATAGGATATTCGGGTATTCTAATTCAAATTGGGGTGACTGCAGTTTCCCTTTAAATCTAATCTAACTTTTCTCCTTGAAATCTCAGTTTCTCTCTAATGCATGAAATCTAAAAGTAAAAATGCTCAGATGCAACTTTAAGGTCTACAGTGTGTCATCCCTCCCCCACACCATTTGGGACTATCTCGAGCAAACATTTACTCGCAAGGCCTACGCTGCTGCTATGCGCCAACCGATGGCGGGTCCCCAGCAGCGTACTAAGAGCGCTAGAGAGAAGCCCTCACCGGGTACCAGTCATGTCACAGGGAGCCATGCCACAGCTGAAAAATTCAGTAAATAATTAAAATTTCAGGTCATGTTATCAGTTCAAAGCTTTACCAAAAATAGCACCATATTTGATCTGAAAAAAACTTAGAACAAGCAAAATTTCTCAAAGGGTAGAGGTGTCATAACTTCCCTGAAGCAACATCCCCTCTAATTACACTCTACCAAAAAAGAAAAATCAGATAATAATAAACATATTATCAGTTCAACGCTTTACGAAGCTTCACTAAAGATCTGAAGATAGCGCCATTTTGCATTAGCTACCTCACAAAGACAAAAAATCTCGAAGAGTGTATACAGAGTGTTTACTCCTTCTCTTAGACAGCACGTTTGACTTACGCCCACCAAAAACAGGGAGAATATCACTAAATAATGACAACGTGTAAAGATATATTCAGTTCAAAGCTCTGCCTGCGATAGCACAAGTTTGCATGGAAGCCAAGATGGCACGCATGCACAGGGGAAAAAAGGAAGGGTCCGCCCGCCGGTGTCAACCAGGGGTGGCGCCAGGATTTGCCCGAGGCGAAGACTCCCCGACGGGGAGCCGGCTACCAGAAGCTCCGACAGCCCGAATGCCGTCGAGGGGTTGGTGAGGGGGGATTTGAAGAAAACCTGAGTACTATACCATGTCATTGCGGGACACATATTGCATACAATTTTTTATGCACTAGAGGAACATAGTTTCGCGCTGATTTAATGTTTTTCCCGTATCTCAACTGTGAAATTGCAAAGCGCGCGAAGTGCGCGATTTTTTTGGGGGGAGGGGGGGTTAACCCTACAGTAAAAAGAATCTGTCCCGTACTTATTTATAAAGCTTATATAGGCCAATTGTCTGGGCAGTTGGGCCCTATAGGGCATAACTTACATTGTACTTCCTCCTCGAGTCACTAGCCGTACCGCACAACAGACACATGGGAACATTATCTAGGTTTAGCGAAATGAGATGAAATTCCCAATGTTTACATAAAACCATTCATTCTACTCATTAAGTTACTTGAAAAGGTTTGTACTATATTTAGCTGTAAGTAACGAAACTGAGGAGTGGGCAAAGCGTACCGAAAATTTTGGGTTTTTCTCGCAGAAATGGCCCTTTTGAAAGCCAAAATAAGTAACTTGAACCGACCATGGGTGGCGACAGAATTGGGGCTGGGCCATGCCAGCGACCACAATTTACGACAGCCCCTATGTCGGGAAGATGTGAGAAGGGGATATGAAGGAGCCTTGCTATCCCAAGACATTGCAGGTCATAAACTGTATAATATCAAGAGCCAAGTTGCGTACTGATAGTGTTCTTTTGGATCTGAATCTTGAAATTTCAAAGCGCGCGAAAATTTTTGGTAGGCTTACAAAAAAAAAGTGCAATCATTAAGAACAAAAGGGGAAACAAAAGAAAAAAGAAAACTGTAGGGGTTTTAGACCGTATCGGGGATAACATACATTGTATCGAAACCACCTGGACTACCGGATGGAATAGCCAAACTTTGCTCCGTGAGTCGCTTACCAACTGACCGTACCGCATGACGCACACAAGAGAACAGCAACTACGCTTTGAGAAATCGGATAAAATTTACCTTTACATAAACTGTGTACTCTGCCTTCAAGTTCCTTGGTATGTTCAACAGGACTTGTTCTACCTAGCTATGAAGAATGGAACTATTGAAGAAACTGGGGTGACTATACAGCGCACGTAGCGCTCCTAAAATTTTGGGGTTTTCTTAGAAAAATTGTCCTCTTGAGAGCAAAATACAGGTAAGCCGTCGGGGCGACTTGTCGTCGGGGACTGCATGCTTTATCGCATGACTTAGACTCGCCGACGAAGCTGAAAAAAAATCCCCGACGGGGGGGGGCAGCCTTCTCCGATGGGGGCATGGCCTGCCCCCTGGCGCCACCCATGTTGTCAACTATCTGTAGGCACGCCACTTGGTGCTCCGCATAGACAGTGTCAAAAACTGCCCCTAGAGATTTCGCCCAGCGCTACGGCCATGTAGACCGACTGCATGGTCAAGTGGTTAGAGCATCCGACTTGCAGCCGGAAGTTCGGGGGTTCGAATCCTGGCCGGGTCATACCAAAGACTATAAAAAATGGAACCTGTTGCCATTGTGCTTGGTGCTCAGCATAAGCAATGGAGTAGGGAAAACAAGCCAATGAGCCACAACTTGAAAAAAGGCCCTGGCCGGCCCGATGTAAACCAATTGGTTAGAAACTGAGCCGTAAAACCTCATCTAACTAACTAGCTACGGTCCTGTAGTTATTAAGAAAACTTCTTAAAAGAACAGAAAAATTGAAAGATTACAAAATACTTTCGACAGTTGTCATAGTATCACCTTGCAAAGCCTGGAAAGGGCCATTTCCGATGACTCGGTGGTATTTTTGGCCAACAATTTTCTTTGTTATCTACGCGCCAACTGATGGTGACTCTCCGCTTAGCGTCCCTGAATATATCAACCCCCCCCCCACACACACACACACACTTTCAAAGACGGATCGCAGCCCATGCACTTGGCATGTACAGCCTGTATCATGTATATCCGTCACATTAGCCTAACGAAAGAGGCATGGGCAGGGGTGTCATCAGAATTTTCTGTTATAGGGCTATAGCTTTCCCGACAGGGGGAAGAAGAAGGGCTAAACTTATACCTTTATGAAGTAATAGCACGACTGCCACAGCATCTCTTGCATAATATACAAGCGCTGATATATTTTTCCTGCTCGCAAAATCCAACTTGTACAGTTGCACAGCGGGTGAAGCCCCCTTGAAAATTTTAGGTTCCCATAGAATAGTTTGTTCTCTTTGGCAGCCAACTACATGTGCTGCCCTCTAAGAGAAAACATGCACTACATTGTATGCAACCTGTCTATTTTACCAGGAAGATGTTATACTATTGAGAAATTGTAGAGTAGTCACACTTTACACGATGAATCACGATGACATGCTGTTAAAATGTTTCGTTGTGTATACTACGCTTGTAAATGATATGATTGCGATAACCAGATGCCCAAAATCATATCTAAAAGTGTTCAAATGATTGCTGGACTCTTGGCTCTTTCCCAGCTTAGAGGTTCGGGATTACCCCTCACAATGCGAACACCCCCTGCTTTGTAAAACTTCGTACCGGCTGTGCATGATCGTCAACAGCTTCTCAAAAGAGTCAAAGGTGTGTGTGTATGTGAAGACGGGGAAGGGGGACCACCTTAACCTGAACTACTTTAAGCCCGAATCGCACCGAAGCCCCAGAAAAAAGGGCCCGGGACTATTTGGATACCAGATGATCTGTGGTGTAATCTTACGCATTTTCCCACGATTTTAATCCATTAACTGTCTGCTTTTGCCACTTTTTGAGTTGATTCGTCGAATCAGGTATACTGCAAGCTATTTAAACAAAAATGTTGTTTTCTATTTTCGTTAGGTGTCTGTAAAAATGTGAGGGACAATCCCTACATTCAAAAGTGAGAACATGCCCCCTCCCTACACCTTTTGACGACCATGTGGATCTGTTGCTTACAAGTAATTCGGACAGTTTTATTTTTATATGAATTTACTCATCACGATGTCGTGGATTTCAACCCATGTCACGTCACGTAAATAACTCTTCGAATTTATGATTTCTTTAAATTCACGACAAGAGGATCAATAAAGCTAAGCCTATAAATGTAATGCCTAGTCCTACTCTTCCCGACTATGAAGTGATTTTACTAAGCACATTTTTCGTATTCCCCCTTTCCCAGATGTGTTGGTTTCTCAGTATTACACGGAGTCTCAAATAAACACTCTAAAAACAAAAGAGTGAAATTCACTCCAGAAGGAGTGAATTAAGGTACCGCTCCTAAGGAAGAGTGAATCTCACCCGGAGTGGAGTGAAAATTCACCCCAAGTGTCGCTCTATTTGGAGTGAACTTTCATTCCACTCCGGATGAAATTCACTCTTCCTGAGGAGTGGTCCCTTAATTCACTCTTTTTGGAGTGAATTTCACTCTTTTATTTTTAGAGTGTAGAATGTTCATTTGTTTCCAACAAGGCCTGGAAAATGACACTCATTTCTGGTTATCATCGGTTTTGGCAAAACTTTTCTACGATCCAACTCGGCTAATGTCTCATATATATTAGCCACCGATGTAATGCCACGAATTATCCAGGCTGGCGAACCCCCCCCCCCTCCCCCCAGACATTGAGAATCCTGGTTGCTCATATGTGAATTGCAGAGTGACATGAAACTTTGGGCCAAAATACTTGACTTAGTTTTTTTTTTAAAAATAATAATATTGCGACGCACGAAGAAACAAATTTAAACTTTAAGATAATTTAAGGACGACTAGGAACTGAGAGTTCACTAGTAAATTTTAGTGAATAATTCTTTCCATTCTCAAACAAAAACAAAACGAAAAAAAAAAACGAAAAAAAAATACACCAACTATTTCCAGAAAAAAAAGAAACAATAAAGTAGATCAGAATCGAATCTGAAGATTCCGTATAAAGAGTTTTTTCAGCTGCTACTTTCAATCAACATCAATGAAAACAACATTTGCGCTTTGTGCGGTACCCTCCGTCATATTGGCTAAAATCCGGAAGAAAATGCAACAGTTCAATTTTTTGCTGCTGTGTTGATAGCACGAAAAAAGTTCGACCTTGTCACTGATTGTGAACGTCAAGGGATACGTAAAGCATGTTAATTTGTAAGAGGAGTGAATGCATAAAATGACTGCTCTGAGGGGAAACCCCATTTATAATACGCTTTATTGGCAATTATTGCAACTGAAAGAACAGACATTATGCAAATATTTAACTCATAGGTTTGAGAAAGATGTAGGTGCAATCCTCTATCAGAGGTAATTAATGTTTACTCTCATACGAGACAGGAAAATTTCATGAGACATTTAACTAATATGCTATTAACAGCTTACGGCTAAAGATCGTCGTAATGAGCCTTGGGAATACAATACCACTCTCTGTGGTAAAAACAACACGTACATACGGCTGTACAGTGTGCAGAGCAATTAGACCTACAAATGAATCACATCCGATTGTTTTTGACATGATGCCAAGTCAAAAATGTTCCCAAGCAAAGCTATACAATCGTAGTTTTTAAAATTTAGCTGAGAGTGGATGGAAGAACATCTACCTCTGCATCGGAAGTACAAACTTCCGGGTTGCTGTATCTCAACAAGATTGAAATTTTGTGCCCGATATTCTTGTCGCTTACGGCTAAATGCGAGATGCAGTGCTTATCGCTATCCAATCCCGATGAACAGTGCAGGTCGTAGATGATATTCTACGGATAATAGGTATGGACATATACATGAAAGGATTTTACAACACTTTAAAGGACCTTTAAAGGCAATAGGCAGCCCCCCCCCCCAACATTACTATGATGCATCAGCAAACTCATGTAAATCTCCCCCTTATTTGCCCTTGAAGGCTCTGAAAATGTTTTGAATATAACTATAACTATTACAAACAAAGGTAAATAAAAGGAGTTATTCTCCATGATTTTAATAATTCAGTTACAAAAATATTGTCACATGATCAAAAAAGGCCATTCATGAACTAAAATGACGGGTTACTTCTTTAATTGGGGTGACTGTATTTTCCCTTTAAATTGACCACTTCGGGAATACAGCATAGGCGCACGGCGAGGTGTCCGAGTGCCGGTAGCCCCCCCCCCCAAAGCAAAATTTATGACATAATTCCTTTGTCAGTTAAGGTTTGGAGGGTCAGCACTTAGGCTTCAGTTTATTCAGCCATCATGTCTATACTGAAAACTGTCACAAATTTGTTTCGAGATCGAAATCTGGTGTCAGTGCCCCCCCCCCCTCCCGCAGCGAAGCACTCCATGACTACGAGTGGAATGTATATCTTTGTTTTAACTTAAATAGTTCTTTATCTCGTCCCTTTTTCCAAAAAAAAAATATTATTTTACATAATGACGAGTAGCACACTGACGAACTTATTCAAAACTTTGTCCGTCCATGGTCACTGTGTACATTTGTTTTACATATTTACAGAGAATAAACATTTTAAATGATAATCGTTAGGATTATCACTTAAAATCAGAGGGATTATGCCTGCTCGAAGTTCGAAGATTTCTTTTGTTAACCCTTCATAAATTAGCTCTTAATTACTGATAAGATAATTTACAATTTGGTGAGTGATATCAATATTTCTCAAGGAAACAATTTGAACTTTCAGAATAAACCCCTCAGGGGATAACAATGCTACCAGTGTCTTTGAAATTAAGGTTAAAAGAGGCTAAAATTAGCCATATATGGTATGTCCATCTTTCAATGTCACATTTTTTCATATTTAGCCCATGTTTATTCATGATACAAGTGTAAAAAAGAGAAATTACCCTGTCAATATTTGATGGATTTTAATGGGAATTGCGATTTTTTTTCCCGATTTTTAGTGCTTTTTACATCAAATATCCAACTATGTAATTTTCATGTCACCAGACCTTTAATACCTCAGAGCTTCCGGTGTTTCCCGGATTCTACCAAGATGGTTATTCTTAGACCTCACCAGGGCGCTATGGCAGCCCATATCCACCCCCACCCCCAAGTCTGTTTGTGAAGCACTTAACAGTCCAACTGCGCTTAGGGAACTGAAGAAGTGTCAGTACAGCTGTCTTCCGTCAACGTGTGAAGACGTTCTACTCCTCTGCATCTCAAGAGGAGATTTAAATTGGCACTATAGGGAGGGGGAAATTTTTTGCAATTCGTGTACATTCATAACCAATTTCCTGAGAATATCTGGGACGGATGGGGCTCAAGATATCATCCCTGTAGTTCACCCAAATTACCAACTTCTTGCTGACGTCACCACTGGCCACCAAGAATATTCTTCGGTGGGGCGTCATGTGTAATGCCGATGGTATTCCCCGCCCGATCCGAATAATGTAACATGCGAAAAGGTTCAGAAGCAAATCCACGTTGGAACCGTCAACTAGGCCGTACCAGCACGTAGCAGCAAGTCGTTATTTTCTCGTTTATTGCTAGCAAAAAATTTCAAAGCTTTAAGCTATCCTGATGTTCCCATTTGCATTCTGCAGAACCCAGAAAATCTCAAATTGGGACTTCTTTATTTTCATGGAGGTCTGCCCGGTCCTTACCTTAGACGCATCTTGGGTAATATATGTTAGGTCTTCGTCCACATGATTGGGCTCACCCACAGAGTTGCAAGTTGCGGATCTCCCAATGCTGATTATTAGCCTTTATAATTCCTATTGAATATTTCTAGACAAAAAGGGCGCTGCCCTCCCTTCTACTGACTTAAACCCCTCAGCAGGTACAGAAAAACGCAGTCATGGCCCAGTAGAGCAGACGGTTGCACACTGCCTAATGTAAAGAGTAATGGAGTATATGGAACTTGAAAAGGGTAGGGTTCTTTTAGCCTACTCGTAGCTGCTCACTATCTGATGTGATTTTGTTTATTCAAACTCGACCGTTAGTTACTTCGTGGGATGCACAATAGCAGATTGGTAGAAGTACAGATAACTCATTGTATTATCTCTTGTTTTCAGCCAGTCTAGAACGTAGTCGCGCATGGCCAGGGGGCTCGATTTTTTTTGGGGGGGGGGGGACGGGGGACATGTCCCCTCCACTTTTTTGAGAAGAGGGGACATTTGTCCCCCCACTTTTTGTCACCTGAAACTAAAAAGTGAGGTAACTAAAATACTACATGTAAGCGAGTAGTGGTGAAGACATAGATATGCTCAGAAGGTATTCCACGTGGTTCTTTATCAGGTCCGTAGGCAATAAGTTCTGTTACAATTCTTTCTATAACTTCAAAAAGAAATTTGCGCGCTACGCGCGCTTTCATCTCCAGTTCTATCTAGCTGTAACGCCCGTCATTTCAAACATACATGATTTATTCAACGTTAAAGGCTCCACAAATACTGTAGTCGTGATTCTAGAGGAACACGAAAATACAACGTTGCTGCGAAGTTCTAACCTCTTTTCCCTATCTTTTGGAAGATTTTTCCTTCAACCTCACCATCGTTGCAAACATATGTTGTAAGAAAAAAAAATCAGTTTCGTCTGGGAGCCTTAATGGGTAAGATGAAGAATGTACTCCCCGACGGAGACCGTGCAGTCGCCCATCAAATTTCTTGGTTTGCTCTTAAGTAGGGCAAATTCTCTATTAAAAACCCAAACTTTTTCAACTTTTCTTAATGAAAACAAAATTATTAAATCTTTTTCAACGTAACCCCAGTTTTTTGGCGCGCTTGGCGCGCCTTATACTTTGTGCTCAACATCATTTCGGCAACCCATTGCATCTATCAGGGCTTAGAGTAGCCGGCCCCAGTCAGGGCGCTTGGCCCCATGTCGGCAAATCAAAGCACCCCCCCCCCGGCTGAGCCTGCATGCAGTTTTTCCTTTGGATAATGAAGTATACCCCCAATTTTCATAGTAACCCCATATATTAAAACATTTGGCGCCATTTTGCATCTGGGTACCCTCCTCTTATAGACTCCTCACCAGAACAGGAGAGAAGTTTTAGGTCAGATGTCCCCCCCCCCACTTCCAAAATCAAATCGACGCCCTGCGCATGGCAGACCCATGATACAGACGGTTGGAAGATCAAGAGGCTGGTCATGTTAAGTCTTGTTGTCCTTTAAGCCACGAAGGCGTGGCGAAATAAAAAAAAAACATTGGGGGAGGCTCAGTGCCATCAAGACTAAGTGGAGCGCCACCATCCGTGGCACCGGAGCGGACTAAGAAAATCTTTGGCTTTACAAACCCTCCCACTTCGTGGAGTACTTGGCAAATATTGGGGGCTGAACATATCTTTAGCCCCCACTTTTTTATTGAGGGATGAGCCCCAGCCCCCCTCCCCGGTCCACCGCCACTGCTTTCAGGGACGTATCTCCTTTGAGGGGCAGAACTCTTTTAGAAGGTTACGGTGGCACAGGACGTTAGGTACACTGACTTTATGGGGTTCAGTGAGGTGTGACGATGTTTTAAGGTCCACTGAACCTATACCTATAGTGTAATTAATGTTCTGTGTCACCATCGTAGTGTTTGGGAGTAACGTTTAGTTTCGCCCCTCGACGGGACTGGAGGAAAAAGTTGTACAGGTAACTTACCAGCCTACACACGTCTTTGAAGGTATTGCAAGTGCGCCCTCGTTATTAAACTTGGCAACGAGTCGTATCACTTTCATATTTCTAGTCTTTTTAACATAACATCAAGTTAAGTGGGGGCGTTGAGTGAACAAGATAAGGGGGTAAGTATAGACGTGTCTCGTCGGCATGCAGTCTCTTACTTGAGGGAGAGTGTTACCTTACCTCTTCGGCTGAAGTACCTTATCCCACAAAACAGAAATCCCAGAAAACCAAGAAATCCGATTGGAGTCTGTAACGATAAGGAGAACTATAAACTCAAGTAGTTGTTTGGGTGATCATTTCATATGAATGAGAACGTGGATATTTTGTTTCATCTGTTAATATTTTCGTCGAATTACTCTAGAGCCATCTATTGCAAAAAATCATAGTTTCTTTCAAGAATTAAAAGTTTCCGTTTTCTTCAAAGTGATATGATTGTCTTTCACCATCCTGATAGAGGAGTTTTCGTTCAACTTTGAAAAGGTCAACAATATTAGTTGCAGTAAACATACTTGAGAACACTTAGGCACGTTAACAACGAAGCTATGCTTAGTGTAGGCGGTCTTCACAGTAGCGTTTATTTGGCTTACAAGTTTCGTTTTTCAATAACATATCTTGAACTTAACTAAGGGTCAATGGAAAATCTGGTCCCGAGGAAAAAGGACAAAAACCGGAAGGACTAAGATTCCCCGTTCGGGGCAAAACAATGTAAGAAATCTTATCCATTATCGTTAGCGTACGGAACTACTTTCAATGGGTGAGGGGGAAGCAGCGGCGTAGCAAGACCCTCGGGGGCCCATGGACAAGACAGCGAGGGGCCCCAAACCAGAGGTATCATAAACCCATTTTCCTAGGACCCCCTCCCTCTCAATGGGAGGTACGGGGTAAAAGTGAGACCTTGCACGCACCAGATATCCGGGTTCAATCAGGTTATCCCATTCTTGCGTGGGTTTTCAAAAGCAGTTCTGAAGTTCTTGATAACTTGGTGGTTCCTTTTGGGTCTGTACAGGGTGGTTAGACGGTAGGCAGAGATGGTTGAGATTTTTTGCGAATTTGGTTAGGGCCCTCTGAACCCTCGGGGCCCTTGGACATTGTCCACCCAGTCTACCGCTTGCTACGCCAGTGGAGGGGGGGGTGGCACTGGTTGCCCGAAATTGAATGCAAAATTCTTGCAAGTTTTCCCATGTATTTTGACCGAAAACAACAAGTATTCAACCTGAATGGGTTAGAGGGGTACAGTTCCTAGCTCCTCTGCCCGCCTAGTACGTCTGTGTTTATTTGGACCTTCCCTACAAGAAGTTTACCATACAGAGGGGAGAAGGAGAAGGGTCGCTTCTCACTATTGCGTTACTTAGGGGAGCAAATCGGCTGACTTAAAAGCTACACCCATATCACAGGAGTCACTAATTCCTCAAAAAATGCTTTGGTCCTAAAATTAATACCCTATAGTTAGCCACGGATATTCAAAAGCTGCTGCATATTCATAAGGTGGTATGTTTGGCCAACTTACTTTCTACCACTTGAATCCCAATGCAGGATTCAAACGAAGACATAGTAGCCATGCTCACTGCGTTGTCTTTTTCCTTTATTATTGTTACAGAGCATGGACACATTGCAGTAAGGAAGATTTTGTTTGTTTGAGAAACTTGACAACTTACACGTGTGTGTTTCAGTGTGTTACTTCTGTCTCATTATCCACTGCCCCCACTACCTTCTATTCATAAATTCAAATGAATAGCTCTTGAATGAATGATTTCTCTCTAACCTGTAGGCCTATAGTGTCTTTTGTTCGGTGAATTGTTCCATCCTTTTTAGTTCTGTCCTGGTGCCCACAATTTGGGCGGAATTTCGAACTTATGCCCAACCTGGGATTCGTGTTCACCAGAGGACATCTGATGAGGGAAGTGCATAGTGTATGGAAAAGCAATTCCATAGGTTTGGTACCATTTGACTCTACTCGTTTCACTCAATATACATTTCCCTCGGGTTTCTATCTCACACGAAAGTTCCTCGATCCTTTGCGACAGAAACATTTTGTGCCGCGCAACCTCCTACCCCATGCCCATAGAAAGCCTTCACCCAAAGTTTTCTTGTTACACCATAGGATGGTATACAACGTAGGGGTGACACCAGGATTTTCTTTGGGAGGGGGACAGGTCCCTACGAGGGGAAGCAACCCAAAGCCTCGACAAATGTCGCGGATCGCAGGAAGAATCTGGAAAGAAAAGACCTTTGGCGCGCAAAGCGCGCCGAAAATTTTCGGTCTTATTAGAAGATATGTTTGAAAAAGCCGGGGTAATGTTGGTGAAAATTTGAATATCTGGGGACTTACTGTATTGCAGAAAATTGGAAAATTTTGGATTTTAATTGGAAAAATATGAAACTTTGGGGTTTTCTTTATTACAGAATCTGCCTTCCCTGAGAGCAAAATCATGTTAACCACCTGGACGACTGTTCACATCGGGGATCACATGCTTTATCGTACCACCATAAAGGCTCCCAGACGAAATTTAAAATTTCACCGACTTGGCGAGCCCACTTCCCGACTGGGCGAACAGTGAATCATGGTTCCACTGACCCCTTATCACACATGCACACACCTCACCCTACCCCTGTTACGTCAATTGCAGTGCGCTCAGTCTGACTCATCTTCCTTAGACAGCGGTACACGTACTGTACAAGACTGACGCACAATTGCGTGCAAATGGGTAGAATTAAGTTAGTCAAGTGAGTTGCCAATGATCATATTGTTTTGTTCTGAAATCTGTGAGTGTTTTAATCCACAAAATAGGCGTGAGGGGCGTATAAACACGGTGTTCAACATCTATGATCTGTTCATGAACCGTGCCCATATTGTTTGATGTGTCGCTATTCCGAAATACACATCGCGCGGGCGGCATCGGACCATCAGCGGTAGAGTATCAACTAAAATTACTCAGCTGCCATCAGTGATGATCGCGCCACCAAATTAGACCACATTCTGTACTATAAATTTCCACTTTTTGCAGATAGAAGATCACTGTACTGTATATCATCATATTCAGTATGCACATCAACCGCACGGAGCAACGTGATGGAAACGATCGTAAACCGTCTTCGAGATACAGGTCCTAATTTCAAAATGTAATTCTTTCTTGAAGACCGTTAGACCGGGTAAAAGGCATGACTGTTAGCATCTTCCACTCATTTCACGCTATGCGGAGAATCATTAAGGATAACTCTAGATTCAGACGTTATGCTTGTCTTTGTCAGAACAGTAAACTCTCAGCAGACCGACAAACATTTAATATCCTCCGTCAGGATGGAAAGAATTAAGACGGAAAAAACGCTTTCAGTGAGGAAACAAGAATAAGAGACTCCGCCTTATCCGGTTTCGTCACGATCTTGTCGGTTACTTAGCAACAAATGTGACGTCAAGACTCGAGAATCATTCATAAAAATTGTCTTGTACAAGAGCAGCCCATGAATCGACGAAGACTAGACGATCGTACTTCCGTCTGAATTCGTTCGGTATATTTTTAATGAGTGAGCAACCTGCATATATGTATGTTACGAGGAAATTCTGATGTAAAATTGGGGGAACAAATTTATGTACTTGAACGTGATGCTAGGCTAGTATATACATGCAAGTGTATTTATCCATCGAATGATGACTGGTGGGGGTGTACAAAGGAGGCTGGCTTACACAGTAAGGGCAACCACGTTTACAATCTTTGCTGGCCCGTGATGTTTATAACATATGAACCTTTTTGAGTGAATACTGTACCTTGATGGTAGGTGACAATTACCGTGATTGCTCTTTCCTTTCTACTTAGTAGTCAGATAGGGTACTTTCTGATGAGCAGAATGCAAGCCATTCTTATCTTATCCATCTCTAAGTTGGGTTCCCTTGTGTGCAGGAAAGAGGAACTTTTCAACCCAAATTATCTTATATATTATATTGTTCTAGCCGGTAGGCTATCTACTTATAGACTAGTGGTGTAAGAAGCTTTGAAAAACACAATGGTCAATTTTTGAGGAGGGCCTTATCTGGAAGAATTTCCTTCATTTTCGTCAAACCTCCTTGTGAGAACTTTGACCGTTATTATGTATAGCTAGCCTGCGTAGCGCCGCTCTTTGGTTTAGTCACTTGTCGCTATGAACTGAATGAAAACTATACCGGTATAGCTCCGCGGACTACACCACAGTCACTGATGAACGCGAAGCACGATGTCCCTAAACACTTACAGATATTGAAAATCAAAGTTTTTAAGTTTACTCAAGAGATTTAGAATAAAATTCCCAAATAAAATATCTGTTGAAATTGATATCTTCTACTTTTCTAAATATGTACCATTTAGGAATGTGAAGATTTCTGAATTAACTTACTACTTGTCGGCTCTGTAGAAATACATGTTGCGTGGTCTTCACACTGTGTCAGTATATCTTTTGTGAACCCTATATCAATTATCTCTTAATAACTTGGCACATAGAGTAATGTGAGGAGGGACATTGACATTAGTTTAAAGGAGAATATTTGTCTTCCAAAATAAACCCATCACGGCATGTCATCGAGTGCAGGATCACGCGATAAATTTTCTTTTTTACTTAGGCCTACGTATTCTGGGTCAGAAAGGCATGTGGGCTCATTGAAGACCGTACACCAGCTGACCAGGTTGGTTGTGACCGTAAACATCAGCTATGTTGTTGAAGGTATACAAGGGAATAAATAGTGATAGGTTGTAAGGCTGTTTACCCTTTCACATACGTCGTACATTTTTTTTTCTTTGCCGTACGATTTTACCGAGGCAGGGAGTTGCAACTCCCTGATCAGGGCTACGACAGAGGGGACTGACGTACGATTGCGAACTTGGGTGGAGTTGAGTAACGTTCACATAAAATATGTGTTGTACGACTGTCCTGGGAAAATGGGCAAAGGCTGTCGAAGATGAATCGTACGATGTTCTTACGTCAGACGGTACTATCCTCGTACTATTGTCGCAAGACAAAAAATCGTCTCACAACAGCCCTGCGATGTTCGGTTGTTGCACGACTATCGTACGAGTGCTACAGGAATATTACACGTACAATGGTGGAAAATTCGTAGGGCTATTGTGGGTTTAACGTAGGACGAGCGTAGGACCTTCCTACGAGTTCTGAGGGCATCATATTACTCACAAATCGTACGAAATTCGTGCGTCTATCGTAACAAAGTTGTACGACGTCATAGGGCATCGCATGACAGACCTACAACATGGGCCTGACGTGGAGAATTCGTACGATGCAAAAATAGTTTTGAACATGTTCAAAACTCTACGACAAGGGTCTACGACAACACTTTCCGTCATACGTCACCTGAATTTCGGACGACACACTCACGACTGTCGTAGGAATTCCTGTTTTCTTGTCGTAGGCCTGTTGTATACCTGATGTAAGAGGAATGTAAACGGGGCTTTAGGCAACTGCGTCCTTTCGTAAACTTGGCTGCTGTCTGTGACTCACTAAATGTTAGTGAAATATTGGACGTCATCCGCACTCTCATGTGGAGGTTGTGGGTAAAGCCACTGCTCGTATATCTGGGTAACTGGTAAGTAGCAGCTCCCCGGTCTACCAGCGTCATATAAAAGTAAAACAAAGAGCTGCTACTCCGACTAGCAGTTTCCTGGTGTAGGCTAATCTGCTTTCCTTGATCTTACGATGCCAGTGGTACCGCCATGTCAGTATGTCCAGGAAAGGCTATACCCCGAATCTACGCAGTCACAAGTCGATCTTCCTCTAATAGGGGAATTATCAACTTAATGTTAAAATGAACAACACAGCCTGCTCGGTTTCTCCATTTACATTAGCAGTGAGGTTCATGAGTTCTGGTAGATGTTTAATGAAGTCAGCATAGACATTTCAGGCCCATGTCCTAAAAATTTCCCGAAGTGGCAAACAGTCATGACATAAATTTTGTCCTGAAAACAGGGGTGGCACTCAGGCCCGTAGCCAAGGGGCCAGGGCGAAGCCCCCCTGAAAAATTATGAGTCCCCCCCCCCGAAGCCATTTCGCCCCTTCAGTACCTTGTCTGGCTACGGGCCTGGTGGCAGTAGGATTTTCCCGACGGGCGGGCAATCTCTCCGACGGGTGGACAACAACTCGATGTCCCGACAAAGGCGACGAGTTGTCAGAAGGGGTCACCCGTAGGCCAAATTTCTCGGGGAACGAAGCGCGCGAAAAGTTTTCGGTTTTATTGAAGAGAATTTTGGGTTTTTTTTTTATTGCACACAATTTGAAAAATGTGGGGTGTCATTGAAAACAATTTTTTGGCTTTTTTATTGAAGAAATTTGAAATTTTACATTTTGTCTTCCACAGCAGCCTAATCCATCGGGGCAAACTAGTCGCAGTTACAGTACATGATGTATCGTATACCCAATGAGCCCTCAACAAAATTGGCAAATTTGCCCAATGGAGGGGCGGGCGACCTATGTTTACAGCCGAGAGTCGTGACCTACGCCTCGAGAAAAGACATGTTTATCCAGAAATCGACATTATTGATCAGGGGGAAAACTTTGAACCAAAAGGAGGATGGGTGATGGTTGGGGTTTCATGGGGTTTTGTATATAGCCTAACTCCACTCTAGCTTTCCTACAAGAAGTAATAATGAACCAACCATCGTCGACAGATGTGCACAAAGCGGGCCGAAGAAAGAAAACAACACTTGTAACACTGTTGGCCAATTAAAGTAGCCTAAAGGTGGTTCACAACAAACCGAAATCTGCTACGTTTTGCGGCGAGATGCGAAATTAGTTATCTTAGAACAAATTGGGCCATTTTCTATATCTTCATTAAAATAAAATTGCCCCTAATTGTCATAAGAAGAAAATTTCGCGTCCCGCCCGCAAAACGCAGCTGATTTCGGTTTTGGTGTGAACGCAACTTAACGTTTCATCTTCATTATATAAATTTTTATGGTAGCTATTTCTTCTTTTTCCTCCATTTTTTTTTTACCTTTTTCAAGTATTTTATTTAGTGTTTCTGCAGGATCCCAGGGATAGCAATCTGCAAATTGGAGGATGGTACAAGGCCTGGGTTTTGTGGATTCTTTGAAACTGTTGTTCTACTCTATCTATCCTTTTCGGTAGAAGTTGTCCATTTACATTAAATCCCACCCCCATTTCTTTCGTCTCATTTCCATTCCATCAATTGTTAAATGATTTTTTTCGACCTGCTCAGTGGAGTGTTGATGTAGAAAGCAACTCCGTTCTGTGTTTACAAACTGGGTTTTCAACACATTGTGTGACTTCAAAGTGTTTACGGGACGGCGATTAAAGTGTCATAAAGACTTTAGAATGGTAGCCCCCCTTTCCTCCCTCTGCCCATAGTCTATATAGGCGGCTATGCTCTGCCACACACGGCCTGCCTAGGCTCTTTCCTCATTTTGCCTCCCTCCTGAGTTCCTGTTCCTTCTTTCTCAACCGCTCAGCCCGTGCACGTTCCTCCCTCCGGCATCCTTTCTGTATCCCTTACAAAGTCAGCCTGGCCCCATCCCTCTACTATTCTTCGCCCTTGCTGGCCCTTCACTCTATCAGACTCCTCCCACTTCGGTCTTTTCCTTAGCCCTGCCTGCCTCAGTTGGCTAGGCCAATAGTCCCATCGATATTTCCCTGCTTTTTTGAGCCCATTTCCTTAGTTCCTGCCCTCTTTCCCTCCCTTCGGCAGTAATCCCTTTCCTTGATATTTGCTTCTCCCAGTTTCTCTTCATCCCCCCTATGTTTGTCGTTCCGATTGTACTTCAAGTTTTTCCTCCGACGGGAGGGTGGCAGTTTCCCATGGGCGAACGAGGTGTTTCGAAGTTTCCGCGACAAAATGTAAAGCGACAGGCGGTGACCTGCCCAGGTAATACTAAAGGGTATTTTCTGTCAGTTAGTTTGTTTAGACTAGATTAAACGACACACCAACACGAGTGTGTTATATAGTGTCAACTAGATAAAAAAGTAAAGTCCAAATACGGTTCAAGTTCAACTTCGGTTTCAAATACAGTTCAAATACGGTAAAAATCCTTCTCTTTAGTCACCTCTTACGACAGGCTGGGAATACCGTGGGCATATTCCACAACCCCTAGTCCCATAGGCGGCTGGCCATAGGGATACGGGGGCACTTGCCCCCCCCCCCCCCAAGAAAAAGGTTGCAAAGCATGGTCTTCAAAATCTTCCAAAAAATAATAAAAAAAATGTAATTCGAGATGGTTTAAATAAAAAGTATTTCTAAATTTAGACGAAATCACCCCTGTCTCACAAATATGACATACATTATATGAAGTTGTGTATATTACTTTTGCAACATTCTCCATAATTTTCAAGTATGTATTTCTTCATTATTTCAAGATTCAACCTAAGTTTATGTTGTTCAAATAAAACAATCCAGAAAACCAATATTTTGGGGCCTCTTGGCAAAGCTGAAACACATTGTGACACAATGATGAAAGAAACACGAAATATTTAAGTGGTGCTCTTTTTATACAAATAGATCAAGACGCTTTGCCTGTTTCCCCTGTCTTTTGCTCCACCCTTATGGATTAGCGGTTGGATGATAGCCAGATATGGTTGTATTTATTTTTAGAGATAGCTCATGACTAACTGCCTGAGATGGCTTTTGAAGAGCTTTTGAAGACTATATGGGGCATCTCTGTAATACATAATAATAACCATACGCCTGCTGTACTATTCGAAGCGGCAGTGGGGGCGGAACCGGGGGGATGGGGGCTCAGCCCCCAATGAAAAAAGTGAGGGGGCTAAAGATTGTCTAAAACCCCCCCCCCCAATATTTGCCAAGTGCAGGCATGAGATCCATATTTCAAGTCTGGGTACATGCAGCTTAAAACACTCGGCCGGGAAGTGCCGTTTCCGGCCATTTGGAGGGTTTGTAAAGCCAAAAATTTTCTTGTTCGCTCCGGGCCAACCGATGGTGGCGCTCCCCTTAGATAATCTTCCTGGCGCTCAGCCCCCTCCCAATATTTTTTCCGTTCCGCCGCGCCTGCGGAGTCCAGCCCATGGGGGGTGGGTACGGTATTTCTGTCAGTAACCGGCCCTGAACTATAGTTCGGGTGGGGATGAGGGCAAGAGATATCGGTAAAACAAAAAGAGAGTGAAAAGAAGAGGAAAATCAAATATCAAGGGATACCCTAAATCCAAGCCGCCCGGAAAAGGCGACCGTGGCATCGTCACAACGACCAGTCCACCTATGGTACCCCCTGCCCACATTGGATACGCTATTTCATGCCTCTAAACATGGGATTTTTATTCAGACTACAGCTGTTGAGTGTGGGAGTGTCGGATATCCTAGCAGCAGTTTTCTCGGAAGGCGACGTTAATGTCACATTTTTAGTAGATTGCAGTTTTTCCAGGCAAGCAACCTTTTTTAAAATGACAATTCATGTAATATAGACAAAATGAGAGAGAGAAAAACACAACTCGATAGTCGGGGTTTGTCCATGGGTCTCGTTCATGGGGTTGGAGTGACACGTCTTCACTTTTTCAAATAAATCTATGTTAACTCACTTATACTCCTTCCCTCCGACACACACACACACATCATTCCGCATCAGGCGCATAGCCAAAGGGGAGGGGGGTTCTGGGGGTTGAAACCCCCACGGCCAAAGCTTGAAAAAAATAATGACAAAAAACACCAATGTCTTGGGAAAAATATGCTGACACGATTTTCCCTACTCCATTT
>WURT03130876.1:0-11502 GCA_009936505.3 Holothuria glaberrima | reverse complement strand
ATAAGACCTAGCAATCATGCTCCAGGAAGACTACTTCACTGGACTGCAAGAACTCAAACCTTCTTTAATTCTCCCTTGGTTCACTTTACAAGACTTTGGAATGATCTTCATTTGGAGCTGCAGGAAATCCCTTTTGTGAAGAGCTTTCATAAAAGACTATCTGGACATTATTTATCTACTAATTAAGTTTTCCAAAGCTAAGGTAAGAGGTGCACTCACTTCACTGTGTGTGTGTTTCAGATCTCTGGTCTATACCCACTTACCTGGTACCTTCACTATTGTTTGTTTGTAACCAAATATGTAATAATAATAATAATAATAATAATAACAAAGGGTGACGTTTTTTATCTTTCTTTCTCAAAAATCAAAACACCTCGTAAGATAGTCTTCATAAATAATTCATGCACAAACATAATGAAGGTACGACACCTGCTCGATGCTAATTTATACTGAGCTCAAACAAAATCTTGTCTTGCTGCCACAGTCTGTTACCAAAAAGCCTGACGGGCTACCTCTTTGAAAAATATTTTTCAAGCCCTGTAAATTAAGCCATGATTGCTTGAAATGTATCAAGTAAAGGGCATTAATTGAAAAAAAAATTGGTTCACTGCAATTTAAGCAACATAATAGACTCACTTATACCATGAAATATACTGTTTTATTGTTTTGACAAGAGATGAAGTTCAACTTTTTTGACTTTGAAAGACTACATTAGTTATGTATGTACCAAACAGTCCTGATAAAGACACAAACTATAAACTTAATGTCATGCTAAAAGATATCTCAGAATTCTTGTGATTAAAAACTGATAACAACCACCCACTGCAGAACAATAAAGCCATAAAAATATATTAATAAAGGATAAACACAAATTTCAGCATGTACAAAATAAAATTTTATAACCTGGCTAGACTGGTTACAAACAATATGAACAAATAACAAACAAACAGCTCTTCTCTTGCTTTTGGTAGCCAACAACAAGTTTTGAAAAGCTTCCAAATGTCATGATGAGAATTTTGTGCTTAACTTCCAGCAACTTCATCCATTATAACACCTAATATAGTAATTCATCCTACCCCTATAAACAGATAACTGTGCTACAAAACACTGACATGATCATTGATTGACATATGCAAAGTGGGTCTTCTTCCAATCAGGAACTGTTCTGCACCTCTGAGGCAAGTTTTGCTATTACTCATGTGTTACTAATGTTTGTAATATTCTAAATAGTCATGCATAATTAAAATTATTAAGAATAGTTAAAATTACTGACGGCAAGGATGTTGTAGAGTGTTTCAATACTTCTGGTAATGACTTAACAAAACTTATTCCACACAAAAACACTTGTTTAAGTTCAAATTTATTGATAGTGTACATAAAATGACAATATAATAAAATGGATAACAAGCATCTCGTATAAGAGTACATAAAAAATCTACAAATATAAAGCACACAATGCATAACAACATAACCAGAAAGCCCAAAGGCTTAGTGATTCCTTGCTGAAAGGGGATGCTTTGTTACACAGAGGTTCATTCAGCAAATTTATACTTCTTGACTTCATCATTTTTTAACAATGCATTCACAACTTGACTCCTGCTGACCTCACATGACCTTGGAACCCCACCAAAACTTAAATGAAGAAAAAGATTGAAAAAAAAACATGTCTTAGGAGAGATTTGTCTGTGCTTCCTCCTTTGTAATGTCATGTTTACAAAGTTCAGTTTTGACCTTTGGTGACATCAAATGACTTGTGACCACCAAAAACAAAAAGGTTCCTCCTCTCAACATGAAAAATCTATATACTAAGAAGGAAGAGTTTCTGTCTTTCCCATCTTCATATATCATGTTGATAATATTTTAAGTTTTTGACCTTTGGTGACCTCAAATGACTTTTAAAAATCAATAGGGTTCTTCCTCTCAACATGACAAATCTGTATACCAAATGGGAAAAGTGTTGGACATTGTTAACTTGAGATATCAAGTTTACGAGGTTTTCGTTTTTTGACCTCTAGTGACCTCAAATGACCTTTGACCTCCACCAAAAATGATAGGAATATTCCTCTTAACATGGCAAATCTATACACCAAATATGAAAAGTGTTGGTCATTGCTACCTCAAGATATCAAGTTTACAAGGTTTTCGGTTTTTGACCTCTGGTGACCTCAAATGGCCTTTGACCTCCTCCAAAAATGATAGGAATCTTCCTTCCAACATGACATATCCATATACTAAATATGAAAAGTGTCAGGCACTGCTACCTTGTGATATCGTGTATACAAGGTTTTCAGATTTTTACCTCTGGTGACCTCAAATGACCTTTGACCTTCACCAAAAGCAGCAGCGTCTTCCTTTCAATATGACAAATCTATAAACCAAATATGAAGTGTTGGTCATTGCTTTCTCAAGATATGTTTACAAGCCATTTACTGTACAAGGTTTTTGCAGTTTAACCTCTGGTGACCTTAAATGACTTTTGACCTCCACCAAAAATAATAGGAATCTTCCTCTCAACATTAAAAATATATATACCAAATATGAAGTGTCAGTCACTGCTATCTCAAGATACTGTGTTTACAAGGCTTTCGGTTTTTGACCTCTGGTGACCTCAAATGCCCTTGACCTCCACCAAAAACAATAAGGTTCTTCCTCTCAACATGATGAATCTATACACCAAATATGAAGTGTCAGTCATGGCTATCTTGAGATATCATATTTACAAGGTTTTCGGTTTTTGACCTCTGGTGACCTCAAATGACCTTTGACCTCCACCAAAAACAATAGGGTTCTTCCTCTCAACATTACAAATGTATTTACCAAATACGAAAAGTGTCGGTCATTGCTATCTCGAGATATCGTGTTTACAAGCTAGGCATCACACACGCCTGAACCTACACGTACACGCACGCATACACACACGACATCACCATCGCATGGATTCCTTGCCTGCCTTTAGCAAGGAATCAATTATGATACAATTTAAAAGCCTAACTAGAGCAGCAATGCTGCTGTAGCTCACGCATCTGGTGCTGAAATAGTGCTGGTTATTACATTTTTGTTTATGAATCAGAGACACAGTAGCCTCGGAATTGCCCCGCGTGGCGGACGAACCCTTTTCGTCCAGCTTATTGCTACGAAAAAACTAACTTCCGCAGGCTTTGGAAACAAATTCCTTTCATCTGCATAGAAATGCAACGCAAACTTCATTTACATCATGGGCATGGATCATGGGGGACGGGGCGCACGCATCCCCCTCACTTTTTTGGAAGGGGGAACATCGCCAAGACATCGCCAAAAAGTCCCCCCACTTTTTCAAAAATGATGTCAACTAAAACTGTGATTGCAAATTGACACTACATATTAAAAGCTAAATTTTGCCCAAATATGGCACCATATGCCATACAGACACCTTCCAATTTCATTTTTTCTTCAAAGGGGAGGGGTGTCCCCCTCCCCTTAGACCACTCTCCCAGGACAGCGATTCGTTAATGGTAAAAAGTCTAACAATTTACTCTTCACTCACTTCATGAATTGAGGTAAGGATTTATCCCAAGGACTGAGTAAAAAATTCACTTAAGCAAGCAAAATAAAAAAAAAAAAAAACTTCCTAAAAAAGTAGGAAATCTTACTGACATATTCAATTCAAATTTAGCACCAAATGCAGTACCATTTTGCATCTAGCCCACCTTACATGAGCAAAAATTTTCCAAAGGGGAGGGGGACACCCCTCCTCTTAGACCCCTCCCCCAGGACAGCGATTCGCAAATGGTGAAAAGTCCCCACCACTTTTGGAAATGGATGTACGCCCATGATTTACATAGCTCTAAGGCGATTGGCTGAAGCAAAGATATTAAATATTTACATAAAAGAGAAACACTGCTACCATGGCACAACAGTTAGTGAACCACGTTGGTCAATGTAACTCAACACCATTCTCGTACTCCGTGGTACTGTGTGTGCATACACACAGTACAGCGATTGCTCAGCTAACAATGCAGCACACAGCCACGAGAAAAGGTTGGATATTTTTCAACCGAAGACAATTTGTCAAATTCTAAAGGAACTCTTTGATAGTTGTTGTTTGTGAGAGGCCGTCCATGATCCAAGGCTTCCATCTAAAGAAGAAGCTTTAGCGGAGGTAATATACTTAGGGTTTAAACGAATTTGTGGTCAAAGTAGCATTGCAAAGATTTGAGTCATTGAGCACCGCTTACCTTAGGGATAGACCAATGGCCGTTAATGCTCATGAATATTAAGTTCGTCAACTTTTGGGGTCTGTGAAAGGAATTCTTGGCTATCACCAGCAGGATCTGAGGGGCGGCAGCCTAAGGGAGCGGCAGCCACAGAGGTGCTACGTAGGCTACCTCGGAATCAGTGCTTAGATGATTGAAAGTTTTATATGTCAAAGTCTTCCCAAGTCTGCACGGTGTTGGAAATGCTGGAAATGGTTCATAAGTACGGTATCTGTTTGTCAAGAGTTGTATACTGTATAATAATAGGAATGCAACACATAAATAAAATTTTTGTGTTTCTGCTGTTTGTTTTTCAGTATTGAAACTGTTCTGGTCAAAATTTGTTCTACTGCTTACAGTACCTTTTAATTTGCAAGGGAGTTAGAAGATGCATTCACTTAAACTTTTGTGTGAAAACTGCTGTAGAGTGTGCTTCAAATGATAGAGGAGACCAGGATACAATGCTGTAGTTCACAAAGATTTCACACTTTAGTACTAACCAGTCATTCCCAAAGCTGAGCCTTCCAAAGTGGGAATCATTGCTCTAGACCTGTACAGTATTATCCAGATCTCAGATTTTTACTTGATGTGCCTTAATGTACGGTATATGTACCAAGAATGGGAGAAAGTTGAATTATTGCAGGACTACAGTACCTGTAGCTCAAGGATTTTCTGCAAGTAGGATACTCATTCATATCATTACCAGAAAGCTTTTTCATGAACATTTATTACCATAAAGTATGTTGTAATGATGTCCTACTTGAAAAAAAATTCTGGAAATTAAACGGTTTACTAGTCAATCATGTGACCCATTTATAACATTTCATCCATTCACAAAACATAGCATTTATGTCACTTGCTGTAACAACCCTCTCAACCAATCATAAGAAAGAGGGTGAACAAACAACCAGTACTTCAACAAGTAAATAGAGGTAAACAATGCAACCAGAACAGCCTGCACTGTTGCAATAAATTGATTTGCATTGAATTGAAAAATACTTTCCTGTATGTACAAGGATAAAATAATGTACAAATCAACTGCTACACAAACACAAGCTAGGTTCAGCATGCCCAGGTGCAATTGTGAAAACAATACTTTAAGCAGGCTGATTGAAGTAATGTGTGAAATAAAAATTGCAATGGGATATTTGCCTCAAAATACTAGGATAAGTATTTTAAGCTAATTTAGCCAGGCCCAATGGTCTCCATCTACTGTGTAGCACCTTCATAGTTGATAAAAGGATTGTAAATAATACTCACTGTCACTGACCACACTGCTCATTGACTGATGACAATGAGGTAATAGGCAACCAACATAAAACTTTCCTAAATGCAGACACAGTATAGGCCTACAGTGTAGCTTAGGTAGCACAGTCTTAAGACACCCTATCTGCAATTTTGTGGTCCACTGGGTCAAGCAGCTGATATCTGTGTGTTCAACTAATGAAGCAGAAATTAACCCCAGAAATCAGGGTTTTTAGAGTATTGTGGGAAATTGACCAATGCTATTGAAATACAGAATAGTGGAAAAAAATACCATTTTGGTAAAGAGAATCTTGCCAAAATTTCAGACCAAAATATGCAAAAATGAAGAAGCAGAATGTTTTTTAAAAAGTTGACGACATATGCCTCATTATATAAACTCATACTAACCAGAAAGCCAAAAGGCTTAGAGATTCCTTGCCATATGATATATTTTGACAAACATGAATCACCCGCATGACAAGCATGAGATCCCTCTCAATTATTTGTACTGTACTGGAGATATGTTAATAACATAAAAACCTTTTGAAATCTTGTGACGCAAAATGACCTTTCTGCTCCACTTGAAACAGTAAGGTTCATCCAACCTATATGGCCATGTACATGCTAAATATGAACAATACACAGGCCAAGTATCGGATCCCTCAGTTATCCTCCTTAAAATATCATGGAAACAAGGTTTTGACCTTTAGTGACCCCAAATGACCAATCATCTTCTCAATATGAGCAATTCACATGCTACGTATGAGATCCCTCACACTTGCCCTTCTTGAGATACAGTGTTTACAAGGTTTTGACCATTTGACCTCTGGTGAACCCAAATAACTTCACCAAAAACAATAGAGATCATCTACTCAATATGGGCAATCCACATGCTAAGTATGCAGTCCCTCACTGTTACCCTTCTTGAGATACAGTGTTTACAAGTTTTGACCATTTGACCTCTGGTGACCCGAAATGACCTTTGACCTCCACCAAAAGCAATAGGGATCATCTACTCAATATGAGCAATTCACATGCCACATATGTGGTCCCGCAAACTTACCCTTCTTGAGATATAGCTTACAAGGTTTTGAATGTTTGACCTCTGGTGACCCCAAATGACCTTTGACCTACACCAAAAACAATAGCAATCATCTACTCTATATGGGCAATCCACATGCTAAGTATGAGATCCCTCACACAGTACTTTTCTTGAGATATATTGTTTACAAGGATTTGACCGTTTGACCTCTGGTGACCCCAAATGACCTTTGACCTACACCAAAAACAATATGGATCATCTACTCAATGTGGGCAATCCACATGCTAAGTGTGACATCCCTCACATTTATTCCTCTGGAGATATCGTGCTTACAATGTTTTGACCATTTGACCTCTGGTGACCCCAAATGACCTTTGACCTACACCAAAAACAATAAGAACCATATACTCAATATGGGCAATCCACATGCTTAGTATAAGATCCTTCACACTTACCCTTCTTGAGATAAAGTGTTTACAACTTTTTGACTGTTTGACCTCTGGTTACCCCAAATGACCTTTTTGACCTACACCAAAAACAAAACTGATTATCTACTCTATATGGGCAATCCACATGCTAAGTTTGAGATCCCTCACACTTACCCTTCTTGAGATATATTGTTTACATGGATTTGACCGTCTGACCTCTGGTGACCCCAAATGACCTTTGACCTACACCAAAAACAACATAGACCCTCTACTCAATGTGGGCAACCCACATGCTAAGTATGACATCCCTCACATTCATTGCTCTGGAGATATTGTGCTTACCAGGTTTTGAATGTTTGACCTCTGGTGACCCCAAATGACCTTTGACCTCCACCAAAAATAATAGGGATCATCTACTGCATATGGGCAATCCACATGCAACGTATGAGATCCCTCACAATTACCCTTTCTGAGATATAGTGTTTACAAATTTTTGACTGTTTAACCTCTGGTGACCCCAAATGACCTTTGACCTACACCAAGAACAATATGGATCATCTGTTTATTTATGGGCAATCCACATACTATCTGTTTACAAGGTTTTGACCGTTTGACCTCTGGTGACCGCAAATGACCTTTGACCTCCACCAAAAACAATAGGGATTATCTTCTCAATATGGGTAATCCATATGCTAAGTATGATATTCCTTGGAGTTACCCTTCTAGAGATATTGTTTACATGGTTTTGACATTTTGACCTCTGGTGACCCCACATGACCTTGATCTCCACCCAAAACAATAGGGATCATCTACTCAATATGGCCAACCCACATGCCAAGTATGAGATCCCCCAGAGTTACCCTTCTTGAGATATCCTGTTTGAAGGCGAAGCCGTCACATACACACACACGACTTCACCATTGCATAGATTCCTTTTGCCTTCGGCAAGGAATCAAAAAAGAGTTGTTATAAGAGTGGATAAAAAATTTGAATATTAAAATTTTAAAGCTTAATTCTTCTGGGTGACCAGAATGCAAAAATGCATTTAGGTTTCGATTATGCATGTATGTTTTATTCCCAATTATACCATGTTATCCCATTTCTTTCAGTCACTGGTTAAATGCTATCTTAAGGTGTTGGAAAATTACAGTTTTGTGTTCATATTTGATCTTGGGAATTCTTGGGAAATTTTGCATTTTGACCTTTGCAGACCCCCACATGATGATCTTGTAAATTCTTGAAAATTTTTGCTTTTGACCTATGGTGACCCAAGATGAAGGTCTTGGGAATTCTTGGGAAATTTTGCTGTGCGATCTGTGGTGACCTCAGGTTAAGATCTTGGAAACTCTTGGGAAATTTTCCTTTTTTCCTTGGTTTTCAGTTTGACCCCTCGTGACTCCAGGTGACCTTTGACATCAACCAAAACTAAAAGGGTGCTTAGTCTCACTATAACACATCTGAATACTGAAAAATAAAACCAAGCTCAAGATATGGTGTTAACAAGGTTCTCAGAGTTTGACCTTGGTGACCTCGAATGACCTTTGAACTCCACCAAAAGCAATGACGCTTCTCTCTCTTACCAAAACGCATCAACCTAGTAAGTATGAAATCAATCCAAGCTTCCTACCTCAAGATATCATGTTGACATTGTTTTCAGAGTTTGAACCCTGGTGACCCCAGATAAACACTGACCCCCACAAAAACAATAGGGTTCTTCCTCTTATCATAACACATCTACATACTAAGTATGAAATCAATCCAAGCTTCATAACTTGAGATATCGTGCACACCAGATTTTCAGGGTTTGACCTCCGTGACCCCAGATGACCTTTAACCCCTGTCCAACACAATAGTTCTTTTTCTCACCATAATGCATCTACATAGTATGAAATCAATCCAAGCTTCCTAACTAAAGATATCCTGTTAATGAGGTTTTTACAGTTTGACCCCTGGTGACCCTACATGGCCTTTGAGCCCCATCAAAAACAACAGGGTTCTTCCTCTCAATATGGGACACCTGTCTAACAAGTTTGAGATCTGTCAGTGTTTCCCAAGCTTCCTAACTTGAGATATCATGTTAACAAGGTTTTCGGAGATTGACCCCCACTGACCCCAGATGACCATTGACCCCCCCAAAAACCACAGGGTTCTTCCTCTTACTAAAACGCATCTACGTAGTATGAAATCAATCCAAGCTTCATACCTTGAGATATCCTGTTAACCAGGTTTTCGGACTTTGAACCTCCGTTGATCCCCCAGTTACCCCAGATGACTTTTGACCCAAGCCAAAACAATTGGGTTCCTTCTCTCTCCATAATGCATCTACATACTAAGTATGAAATGAATTAAAGGTTTGTACCTTGAGATACCGTATTAACAACTTTTTTGACCCCCGTGACCCAAGATGACCTTTGACCCCTGCCAAAAACAATAGGGTTCTTACCATAGCACATCTACATGATAAGTATGAAATTAATCCAAGCTTCCAAACTTGAGATTTGTGTTAACAAGGTTTTCAGTTTAACTGATGGTGATCCCAGATGACCTTTGACCCCCACAAATAACAATAGGATCCTTCCTCTTACCAAAACACATTTACGTACTTAGTATGAAATCAACCCAAGCTTTGTACCTCCAGATACCACATTAACAAGGTTTTTGGACTTTGACCCCCGGTGACCCCATATGATCTTTGACCCAAGCCAAAACAATAGTGTTCTTCTTCTTGCCATTATGCATGTACATACTACGTATGAAATCAATCTAAGATTCCAAACTTGAGATATCATGTTAACAAGGTTTTCAGGGATTGACCGATGGTGACTCAAGATGACCTTTGACCCCCCGCCAAAAACAATAGTTCTTCATCTCACCATAACTGTTACGGCTCGATGTGGCATTCAAACCAATAACAGCGAAAGATTCAAAGATCACAGAAGAATGAGATTAAAATTCAACAACTTGATTATTATTTACGATTAAAACCCTCTTTCCTTAATTCGTACAAATATTAAATCTTAGCTTAGGCCTGTTTACAATTGTTTACTTAATAAACTTATCGCCTAGTCTTGGCCGGCGATGCAACGTCTATGATGGTAGGCTGTAGTAGGCTTGGTTTCTGAGGAGGTGAATAGAGTGATGTCGAAGTGCTTGCGTCGGCAAATATAGTTACTCTTTAATCGGCAACTCTCACGGTGCAGTGGAATATTGTACAGAAAATGGCTGGCTTCTGTGTGCTCTGATGATGTAATGACTAAAGGCAGCACACATTTAGTTGAACTTGAAGAATATTAACAGTGGAATAATGTATACACAGCATACGGTTCAATCTCGTTCAATCAGCAATGATACAGATAAGGTCTGGTTCTACAGGTGTAATGTTGTGTCTCTCTCCACGACTAATACGAGACTTTCCTTTTTATATTCGCCAGCCCTTATTTGAGAAACCACTCGAATTAACGAATTCTAGAATGTTCCAATACACAATACATGTATTTCTAGGAAGTGAAGTTTCCAGACACCATCACTGCCAAATTTAGTGTCTTGTCTTGACCTAAATCCCCTTCAATCCTTGCAAAATCGTTGTGCTAAATTTATTTTCTTGGCAGCTAGATTAGATAGCCCAAAACCTCTTCTACGTGCCCTTCACTGGTTACCTATTCGCGAAAGAATCCATTTTAAATTTTGTTTATATGTTTACAAATGTTTAAATAATTTGACTCCAGCTTATCTCTCTGATATGCTTCAAAGGAAAACCTCACCTTTATCTGGTCCTGTTATCAGGTCTGCAATGGATAAGACCCTACTCCTCATACCTTGTTCCAAGAAGCAAGTAGGTGAGGGTGCCTTTTCCATTGCAGGTCCTATGTTACGGAACTCTCTTCCCTCTCACATACGGAACTCGACATCTGTTGCACTGTTCAAAAAACAACTAAAGACTTACCTATTTAATTGACTGTTATTTTGTTGGCATTATTTTTCTTTATTTCTTAAGCGCATTGATCATATGGAATTTGCGCTATACAAAAGTTTAGTATGTATGTATATATGTATGTATGTATGTATGTGTGTATGTATGTATGTATGTATGCGTGTATGTATGTATGCTGAGTCAGACAGTTCCTTCCAGAAGAAAGTCGAATCTTCTCGAAGTGGAAACGTGGTATAAAGTTCTCAGAAGGACTCGAAGAAATAGTAGCTAGAATTTTCTGGAGCTTTCATGCATCAAAGGATTCAAGCTGGTACTTTTGGCAAGCCTGCCGTGCCCTGTAACACTCCCCCTCTTGAAGAAGTTTTGGACATCTTGGACAAACTTAGTTTACTGTACTTATAACTTACAGCTCTACTGTAACAAGCATAGTATATATATATATATAAAATGCTAATTTCCCCCTCAAGGCGAAAGTATATCTTCCTGCCTTAAGGCAAAAAAAAATAAAATACATAAGCATATTTCCCCCCCCCCCAACGTCCTCAATATATAATCAACATTATTTCAATGGCCTGCCATCCGTGCGTGTTAACAGATACGTGTCCGTAAATTCGTCGACTTTGA
>WURT03130865.1:0-11502 GCA_009936505.3 Holothuria glaberrima | reverse complement strand
ACATGATTCAGCTTGTTACGAAATTGGGTATAAATTAATTTATTGGCAACAGATGGGTTTCTCAAAAATTGTTTGTAGAGTCTTTTCTCTCTCTTTATGGAGGAAATGATCCCTGAAGTGATCCATGGTGAATTCTTTTTCGCTTTACCTTTATCTTCAATGCGTATCATGGGAAAACATGCGTCATTGATATTCCTAAACATATCATAAAAAGTATCGAAGGCCGTATTTGTATTATTTTTACTTAATACATTCTGCCAATTTATGGCAGAAATACTTGAAACAAACATACGGATGTTATTTTCTGAAAAATTTTGAATATACTCATCACGTCTTTTTTCTAACATCTTACATTTAAAAGAAGTTTTAAGAAATATTGGAAAGTGATCACTTATATCTGTAACTAATACCCCAGCTCGTAACTCATGACTTGTATCATCAATAAATGAAACATTACTCAATATGTTATCAATTAATGTAGCTGAACTGTTTGAGACACGGGTAGGTTTAGTTATGACTGGAGAAAAGCCACACGAGTATAAAGTCTGCAAAAAGTTTGAAGAGTCCTGACTTTAAGTATCTATATTGAAATCTCCAAGAGTATAACAGTATTTTTTCTCTCTAGAGACTTTATACAAAGTATCATACAAGTAATCATTAAATTGAGAAATATCCCCGTTTGGTGGGCGATATATAACACCAACGATTACATTAACATTGCAATATGGGGCAGTCATTTTAACAAAAAGACTTTCGACAGTATCGTTAAAGATAGAAAGGTCTTTACGTTCAAGATAAGTAAAATCATGACGGACAAACAAGCAAATACCCCTCCTTTTCTGTGAGTTCGATGGTGTTCAATAAGGCTGTAATTATTGATATCAATTAAAGGTGACACATTATCGTTCAACCACGTTTCAGAAAAAGCGATAACAGCAAAATTATGTTTTATGATGGATAGATAGTCAACAATAGACTCAAAGTTTTTGAATTAATTGTTCCAAACCCTATAAAACCAACCCCTAACATGGTCCCTCGTCCCTACCTTGAATCCCCTGCTGCATATTAAATCGTTAGTGGGAGTTAGGCTTTATTTATGGACAATTGTGATTAACCCGGAGCTTCCCGATGTTCCGTCCCCTAGCCTCTCACCCAGAGCTTGGCTCTGTACCCAACCAGGCCCCGAGGACCCATACTCACATTGGACTGCTTTTCGCTCCCAAAGCCCCGTCTAATTTTACATATCGCAGTGCCCCTCCTGATACGTAGTGCTCCAGTGTACCACCGCTTCGAAAAGTCTGGTGACGCCACTAGACCTCTTCTACCTATTAAAATACTGCGCGACACACACATACACACACATTGACCGGAAGGATAGTTCCTTTCCTGACCGTGTCACCAATCTATGATCACAAGGGTGCAGTAATGACAGATCCACAGAGTTAGCGCTAATGAGTCAAGCATGCTGTTATTCATAAACTTAAACTGCATTGCAAACCAATAATTCATACTTCTTTTCGCTGTCATGTTAAAACAAAAATCATCTACGGCACACTTTGTAACAAATTGGCCCCTCCAAAATGGCTCACTGGGAGAAAATTACCCCAACACTCAGTCGCGATGGTTGTTGTATCGCAGGACCGTAGCCTGCGGGAGCAACGGGGCAGTCCCTAAAATTTCCATACTCTTAACAAAAATTTCCTACTTGAAAAATAATTGCAAAGGCTAAAAAAGTCATTGTCCTAATTACGTTTTAAAGGCTCTCAGTCTCAGAACCTGGAGGATCACATATAAGGGTTCCTTTGTCCCAGATTTTCTCTGGAAGGGCCCCGGACTCCACCCCTGACGGGCTCCTATTTGGGTATGATGTGCGCAACACAGCTGAAGACTATAAGTCAAAGATCTTTAGTGCTGTTTTGCACGAGGTAGTACAGTTTGCGAATAATAAAATAGGCCCATGATTTACTTTTAAATTAATTATATAATAAAATCAATGAGTTCGTAGAATACCGGTACCTTTTAGTTCTGTTTTTTACTACGAAGTGATTTTACTGTATATATTTTTCAAGTTAAACTTTTCTTCTTGAATTTTTAGTTTCTAAAGCTTTAAGTCTCAAAAAAGTTTAGATGCAACTTAGCAAGTTTAGAAAGTGCCATTTCCGCCAATCATTGAGACATGTATTTTTTGACAAAAATTAGAGCTACTCTTCGCACCAACCAATGGCGGCCCGCTCTAAGAGGGGGAAGGTCCGCACCAGAATCAGTCTTCGGTTGTGATGTATGGCACCGTGCCATATCACAGCCAAGATAAAAAATAATACAAAGATACTAAATAATAAGAATTTCTAAAATATATAATCAATTCAGAGCTTTGTGAAAGATATCACCATTTTGTAAAAAAAAAAAAAACCTTACGAGGCAAACGTCTCTCAAACGGGGGGGGGGGGGAGTATTGAGAGTATCCTCTCACTTTTACCCAGCCAAAAAGAAAATAAAAAAGACACTAAGAGTGTCATTTTCTAAATATGTAACCAGTTTGGGAGCTTTCCCAAAGATAGCACCATTTTGCATTCTAGCTATCTTAAGTACACAAAATGTCTTAATGAATAGCCTAAGTGTCTTACTGGCCCTTAGACAAACCCACTCCACCGAATAGAAAAAAACACTAAATAATGAAAATTCATAAACATACAATAAGTTTAAAGCATAATAATAATTGTCACGTACTCCCTATCAGATCCTTTCTCTTAGATGCCTCCCTCATTGCGGCAATGGGTTGCTAAGGAAAGGATCCGCCTGAGTTCCAGCTATCCTAGATACTCCACTGGACGCTGTCATGACCTGCCCTCTAGAATTTCGCCCAGGCTACGGCCCTGTATCGATTGAAACAGTAACAGGAGAACAAGTGTGACACTGAGCCACATGAGCCGTCACGTGGAACGTGTCCAGGGTAGTTCTTTACTTACCTAATTAGCAGTCTGCACCATCACAAAAAGTATCCAATGGTTTCTCTTTAATTCTCGTGTCCCTTCGAGGTCGAAACTCCTTGTGGGAGTAGTTTCAGGATTTCTCCTGGAGTGCCACATGATGAATCGTTTGTGTTAAAACCACTTTCATCAAAAATATCTTGCTTCATTATATCTGTGACCTCAATGAGGACACAAACTTAACACCTGATACAGGTATTTTTCACACTGGAGTGTAACTAAAGAACTGTAACAATTATAGAACAAAAGAGAAGAAAATGCTTAGTTGAGCTTGTGCTAATTGTTCCTTACGCTCTATGAACAGAATGCTCATTTAATTACCAGAGGGGATTGGTTTGGGAAATTCAAGCCATGGGGTCAAAATAGGATATACCTCACTTAGACAATAGATTTGTGAGGTTTGAGAATTACCTTTTTTAACGGCTTCAATTCAGTATGGCTGAGATAGTCCGTGAGTCCGTGGGAATCTTTTTCAAAAAGGATTTAATTTTTCCACTTTTGGCTTGGATCATAAGTACTGTACATCGGGCCACTGATGACAGATACATGATACACAGGTCTAAAGCCTGAGATGTTGTCTACTTTAATTTCGCTGACCCTTTAAAGGGATTAATCACCTCTGGGGAGTGGTTTGTCTAGTTTTCCCATTCGACTTCTGTTGATGGGGCAATGTGAAAAACGTTTGGCGAATTGTGTACCTTTCAAAGTGACTGCGATGTCGGTGACAAGAGACCAAGTATTCTTGGCGTTGGGGTAATTAACGTTCATTATTATTCGAGACATGACCAATATGTATAAGCCGGACGGAAGGATTGATATAAGCTTTTCCCATGATCTTATTTTCTCAAAGGCCGGATCACACCTAAGCGATGAAATAACCGTTTCGATGGCGACGGTTGACATTACTCCAGACGTAATGCTAAAGGGCACAAACCAAGGGTGAAATTAACCGGGCGCCAGACGCCGTTTGTCGCCACAGTTGTACTAAGCTGCGCTCGTAAACCTTCAGAAGAATACATCCAGGCGCCGCTATTTTGTGGAAAGCAACGCCCGTCATCTTGCCCTGGTATCCATAGTACGTCTACTGTAAAATGTAAGATCAATGAAGTTTTTGTTGCCGTCTCCTTGTAAACTTAAAGTGGCCCCAGGTCACATTACAAAGCAGTGAACCAGGGGACACTTTTGGACTTTTAGGGGCCCCTGGTTCAGCCAAACTTAATTTCACCCTTGGCACGGACACACGTCACATATAACTAAAAATATAACCATGGAGCTATTATATAACGAATCGTTCAATGAGCAATCATCTCTACAAAGAAAAACTGGATTGTCACGGTTAGAAAGGAGACTTAAAGATATTTGCTTTGACGTTTACCGTCGTAACAATTTATTTGTCTTGTTAACAGTCATTCATCACAAGATCAGAGGTTTCATAGTAAATATTGGGAGCTGTCCCTGAAAATGATCAAAATTGGGTAAAGTACAATATCGTAAATGGATTACAACAATTAACGTCAAAGGAGTAGGCTATACCATTACTTAACCGGTATCATAATCCTACAGAAACAATTAGAAAGACCTGGAAACCCGTCGAGTGTAGCTTAAAATTACACAGCCATATAATGAAGCTGGTGGTAGTAGCACTAGCGGATTAAAGGTCGGGCAACAGGGGCACGTGCCCCGGGCCCCCACATTTTGAGCCCCCACATTTGGGAATAAAATATACCTTGGGTGCTTCCGGTACTGTGTCAAGTGTTCCTAAGCTGTACTATAGGGCCCCGAACACAATTGGGTGCCTCGGGCCCCCACAAACTTAGTCCGGCCCGGGGTAGTAGGCTAATCTCACATCCCTTCTCAAGACCCTTGAATCATTATATTTATCATTAACACTTCCCTTAACCACCCGATTTATAAGTTGCGTTGGAGTACAATATTTGGGACTTCTTGGAAGGTGGATTCCATTCGGGGACTCTTCACATTCGTACACTGAAAAGTTTTCCATTCGTCTGTTTCTGATGCATAAATTATCGGCGGCATTTGTCCATCTGTCTATTATTAAATGGATTTTATTCCCATTCTAAGTCATAATCGATCAACATACAACAAATACACTGTGTTCAAGAAACTTAATGTTAAGGATTACAAAACGCATTCATAGGGGGTGGTCAGAAGGGGACAGGGAAAATCCGTCCTCTCTCTTACAAGCCTTGCCCCTTGTTGCTCCGAGACGAAGTGACAGAAAATGTGGTACTTAAAGATTTACAGGTTGCCTTTGTAACGTTGACCGGCAAAGTGTAATCCTTCCCTACTCTTGTCTCACCTCCAGACGCCAGTGTCAATATACAGAAGGTGTTTATACGGAGGTGTCCTCTTATGCACTCAGAGGTATTATGCGACGATTAATTTTAAAACAACACTATACGTATTTGCAATAAAAGTTTCAGTCGTACGTCTTTGACTGTGTTTCTACGCTCCCAGTTGAAAACGTCCACATAAGAGCAGGAAAGAGGGACAGATCCAGGAATTCGTAAAAGGGGGTAACGATTGATCCGTGTTCTGTATGGTGGATGTAAAGGGAGATATTTTTGATCAATTTTGGTGGCGTAAATGCCATCTGGTGCGAGGGTCCCCCCCACATTATATGTCATTTCAGACCCTTACATAATACCACACAGGCTAAAATTGAATGAAAATTCTGATAATAGGCGAGATAATTTTCTTTTTGGTCAAATCAGGGTACTTACCCAACGTAAAAGTTGTGCAATAGTGTGTTTATCGTATCCATTAAGGCTCCCTGACGAAACTGGAAATTTCCCGTGAGGACGGGGGGGGGGTTGGAGGAAGGGGCTTTCTCGAAGTGGGTCATGACCCGAAGCCCCTTTGTCCGAACAGTGTTGTAGTTCTTTTCCACAATGCTTAATTTTTTAAAAACTTTTAACGTTATGTGATATTTGCAATCACCTCTATATTAGAGCAAAAACTTAAAAAAAAATAAACGTGAAGAAACAGAGCAGTGCGTTCCATGACCACTGCATGCACCCTTCCACTCTGGCAATCCTCCATGATTCTTTAATTGCCGTCCTGTTTCGCTCCTGTCTTTTGACCATGGGAAACGACTCCTCCTTTGGGCACTCCACCATCACCTGATTTCGCTGCTTTCGACTGAAGATTGGCTGCATCGGATCCTGCATATAACCAAGAAGAAGTTAGTTGTACACGCTGATGACAAGATGACGTTACAAACTATTACACCTACTGACTACTTCAAAGAGGGAGCTAGAAGCTAGACACCTGCCGTCGCCCTGTTGAAAGTTTGCCTAAATGGATTGAATGGATTCCAACAAAAATTTATGTCCAAGCAACTAAATAAACTATGAAAATGTGAGATGAATGAAAGACATTCATTTTTCAACCTCTTTATGTTCTTGTAAGTTTATATTTTAGGTACACTTTAATTACAATTTGGTGTTACGTATACGAAAACCTTGAAATACCCAAAGTGTCCATTGCTAAATATGGTCGATCAAACGCTTTTTTATGTCGCTTTTATGTCGCTTTTTTATGTTTTTCATTTAGTATGCTTTTATGCTACAACTTACCTTTTTCGACGCCACCTTCCTTAAAGCCCATTTTGTTTGCTTCTTGTTTTGGAGTATCCATGATTCCCTATTGAAAAATGGAATAAGTTAAGATAAAACAAATCTTAAAAGTTTGAATATAGACATCCTAATTTTGCTAAGGTGTCAGAGGATTTATGTCAGCTGGATTGCCAGCAAAATAAAGCCACGAATGCGATCCGTGGAAAATAAGTAAAACAAGTCACAAGTAGTAAGGTAAGACCTACCGGAAGATGACTATGCAAAATTGGTTAACGACTGACTGACTGACTGACTGACTGACTGACTGACGGACTGAATGAATGAATGAATGAATGAATGAATGATTGACTGAATGAATGATGAATGAATGAATGAGTCAATGAGTGAAAGAATGAATAACTGCGAATCAATCAATGACCCTGAATGAATGGGGGATGGCCGGATGGGGCGGTGGAGGGAATCACGAAAAGTTTGGGCTTGAATCAGGGAGTTGTTATATCTCCCTGATGAATAAGGAAGAGCTTTAAGCAAAAGTTGATAGTAAAATAAGGCAAGTGACTGTTTGGATACAAACAAGTGTATATGTATTTGGGTAAATTTGCAACGCTTCTTTGTGATCAGTTTAACAATAGTCTGTCAAATAGAAAGATATTGATATATCTTTCTATTTGACAGACTTTTGTTAAAGGGGCTTATTGAGTTGGTTAACCAAATTCATAATTTTTTTCACAACTGTTGAGATTTCCTCACATCCTGATGGTAAATGGTCAAACTAAGAGATTCTGCACATCTGACACAAAAATGAAATGGCAATGATGCAGTAATTAATAATTAAAATCATTAATTACAAATTTGTGACCAGACACTTTTTACCATTAGGCATTAATCATAAGGAACCTCTGTCCACAAAATCTACAATTCTTCATATTTTTGGTAACTATAGGAAGTAATACATGAGTAATCAGTAATGAGGCTAATTAGAAACATTGCCATGCAATGACTTCCTTCAAACTCGTCACAAAATAATCGGTATCAACTCAATAAGCCCCTTTAATATTGACTTTTGTTAATTTTGTTAATAATTGATATATCAATACTCACTTTTGTGGGTATTGATATATCAATACCCTAGTGAGTAGGCTTACTTTTAATAATGGTAGCAATGTGCTAGAGGTTTATAAAAAATAAAAGATCAGTGTGAATTAATAGTAAGTGTTAAGATGAACAAAACATGATTATTTTGTCTTTTTCCTTAGGAATTAAATACTTTATGTGAAAATTACTGCTGAAGCTCCCACAAAATGACAAAAATGAGACTTTCAACTTTCATCACTTATGGAGGAAGGTTCTTTTCAAATGTTATTTTAAGCATGTTATTTCTAAGCATTATTTCTTAACTTTCTGTTATGAATTTTGAAAGGTCTTTGTTAGATTCTTTGATGTCACTGCGTAAAAAGCTACAGAGTTTCGTAGCCAGAAAGGGGAAGGGTGCCAGCCAGGAGGGGGGGGGGTGCGAGATACTTTTCAGGAAAATTTTTAAGGAGTTGAGATATGGTAAGATGTATTGAGGCAATAGTAAGTAGGTTCCAAAATTTCAAGGGGGTGCATTGTTTTCTAGGGTGAGGGCACCGCCCCTGCCCCTTGACTACTGACCCCTTACAACCTATTTTGAATATGGAGGATGAATCTTCCTTCTGGAATGGCACAAGGAAAGAAGTGCAACTCGAGGCCGCTAGCAATCTTGTAAGCAATGTAGTGTGACGTGACAATAAAACGATAAATTTTCAGTCCCACCGTTTATCTCGTCTAAAGAGTCAGGTTGCGAGTCTGTAAAAGAGCTCAAATTTCAAAGATATAATTTAAAATAAATTTACCTATCCTACAAACCCTCTTCCCTAGAATTTTTGGGAACAGAAACTTCTGTTGCCTTATTATAGCCGACCCCTGAAAATGTCGCCTCTGAAAGATTGCTCTGTTCGTCAACCTGTCTGTCTATATGGTACGGGTCGATCGGCTTCAACGCAAAACAATATCAATCCCACTCTTGAAGATAATGTGTAGCTGAAAGTTTCCCGTAACAGAGCCCTCCACCTCCACCCCAGACTCAGACAACGCAGTCTGTAGTTAGTCTGCTGTTATGAGTAGAACAGTTCCCATTAAAACTGCTTAACTCTCTGATGTATGCCATTATCTATGTTGTAAAAGTGGACGTCTTTGTTCCTGAACATGCTCTTCGAACCCTAATTTAATTCATTTATTCCATAAAATGAAAGTCATAAATACGTTCAGAGGAAGACAGATTAGTATAAAAGTTAAGAAGATTAAGATGATAGGGTAATATCTACAGTAACATATCTACATATACAGAAGTTAATTAATAAAACAATACAATAAACATACTACAACAAAGAATGTAGGTGCACTGATTGAATGAATAATATAGCACTGCAGATAAAGGTTTCTAAAAACGTGTTATTTAGGCAAGATTTGTGTGTTTCTTAGATCTCTATTCGATTTTTGCAGGAGACTCTAGTTCAGTATACAATGGATAATTTTGGTCATCATTAATCTTATGGCATCATTAACCTTTTGTAAGAACATAGTGTACTTTAAATTAAAATTGCCTCTTTAGTGCAATTATTCCAGTAAAGTGGGCAGGGGTGAAAGGCAATATCCTCATCAAGTATGGTTTTCAGGAGCTTGTTATGGTTCAACAGGGTTGATATAAGATTAGCGGAAATGAAATGTCGACGCAATATACGTATAGAATAGAGGCAAAAGGGTCACCAACATGCCAAATCAGATTCAGGAACGGTTGACTAGGACGACTTAGGCTACCGTTAAGGGTTATGTATCTTTAACATTGAAAGCGCAACTTAATAGATTACAGAAAACAATAACAGTAACGAAAGAAACAATGAAAGGCACTAAACACTGTCAACAACAAGAAAATAGACTTTCTTAATGAAGAGCCATTATAGCGGGAGACTTGACGATAGAAAACGTTTTAATTTACTTTTAAAGTTGTAGGAGGAAGAAAACTGGCAATTGATTATATTGCGAGGAAGGGAATTCCAAATATTAGGGACGACATAACAGACACAGTAGAGGGAGGATTGAAGTCTATAAAGAGGTGTAGTAAAAAGGTGTGCGGATCTGGTTCGATAAGAACTAACTTCGTGACACATCCGAAAGTAATCACTGAATATTTCTGGTAACTTGTTATTTACAAAATTGTACATACAAATACCACATTGATGGCGATTAATATCGTAAATAGACAAAAAAAAAATTATTTCCTTAAGAGAGGAGAGGTGTGATGCAGGTAATGAGTACTGAAAATATAACGAACAACTCTTTTTTGTAGGATAAAAAGTGGGAGTAATTTAGACGGATAAGTGGAACCCCACACGATATAACAATAGGATAAAAAGGGAAGGACGAGAGTATTATAAAGAGTGACAAGAATTTTTCTGGGTAAAGTCGAACGGAGACGACCGATAATTCCAATATTCTTAGAGACTTTGTTAGTCACTGAATGTATGTGATTTTTCCAAGTGACGTGCCTATCAATTAAAACCCCCAGAAACTTGGCAACATTTGAGAGTGGAATATGTGAATTGCAGAGGTTAATAGACTTAAATGTAGGATCGATCGGCTTATTTACTGGGCTAAACAATACTGAGGTAGTCTTCTTAACATTAAGGGAAAGCTTATTGACGCAAAACCACCTGCATACCTCCATAAATTCTTCTTGAACAACATCAAATAAGTGACTGAGATTATGATTCGAATAGAAAATATTGGTATCATCGGCATAACTAATAATATGCAATTTATTAGTAGCCATATGTGGGTCATTAACATAAATAATGAAAAGTAATGGGCCCAGGATAGACCCTTGAGGCACACCACAACTGATATCACAGTACTGAGAATTCACATTGCTGATTGAAACAAATTGTCTGTTAGAAAGATAGCTTTTAAGGTACTGTAAAACGTTGCCTCTTACTCCATAGTGATCAAGTTTACTGAATAGGATATTATGATGAAGAGTATCAAACACCTTAGACAAGTCGAGAAATGTACCAGAAACAAAATATCTCTTTTCAAAAGCATTGGTTACCATATCAGTAAAATGAAGAAAGGCATGAGTAGTAGAACGACCGGCGGGCATAAACCCGAACTGATATCTATACAAAATATTATGCTTCAATAAATAACTGAATAACCTTTTCAAACATTAATTTTTCCAATACTTTAGAAAAGCAAGAAAGAACTGAAATAGGTCTATAATTTGTGACAAGCTCTTTGTCATCAGTTTTGAAGATAGGGATCACACGTGCAATTTTCATACGTGACGGAACAATGCCGTGATTTAGTGATAGATTAAAAATATGACACAGCGGCTTGAATATATAATTAGCAACATGCTTAGCCACAACCAGTGAGATTCCATTATAACTAGCCGAAGAGTTTTTCAACGACATAATTTTACTAAAAATATCATCACTCGTGTCTGGGTGCAGAAATAAGGATTTCCTAACAGGTTCTCCTAGATAAGACATGTGGTTGACAGAATTAACTTCAGGGATTTTCTTTTGGGTTTCGGGGCCAATATTAGTAAAGAAAGTGTTAAAAGCATTACTGATGTCACTGGGATTGGATATCTCACTGCCCTCATATCGTATTTTCTCAATTTTTCAACTGTTGTTTGTCCGTTGAGAATAGTGTTTAATGAGCGCCAAGTTTCCTTCATGGTGTAATGCGGTAAGACATTAGTTAGGACGCCCTCTATTTTCACTGTGATGGCACTAGTGGCGTACCTCTCCACGTGACCTGTACCTCTTAGCTTTACCTGAAGAGGTCTCGTGGCGATGTTAGTCAGTCTTCAATCCCCAACCGAAGTGTTCGGC
>WURT03130854.1:0-11503 GCA_009936505.3 Holothuria glaberrima | reverse complement strand
GTAGCCACTAATTTGAAAAGTCTGACTTTTCACTGGAAAATCTGATTTTTCAAGAGAGTAATTCTGATTATTTTAATAATAAAGTTGGCATCTCTGCTAATGGTTATGTCAGAATTTTTTTCAAATTTGACAAGAGTGTTCAGTAAATGGTGGGTCATCAAAGTTGTACTGCTTTTGAAGAAGGTCAAAGGTCATTTGGGGTCAAAGAGAGGTCAAACAGTAGAATCAGGCAAAAACCTTTAAAATGTGAGGGATTTGCCAGAATCTTATCAAAGTTGGCCAGTGTTCAGTGGATGATGGATCATCCATCATAGGTATACTTTGTGTTGATGTTAAATGTCATCTAGGGTCTCAAAGGGTCAGATGGTTAAATCCATGCCAGTGCCTTTCCATAAGAGTTTTGGTTTTGTATGATACATATTGTCTTAGGAATCATTTTTTGATGGGCCTGACAAATTGGTGTAAAAATAGCACTTCATTTTGTCAGGTGCTAGATCATGACTGTCCAAGACTCCTTAGTTTGGATCCCTAATAGGACAACATATAATGTTGGAAACAGTGTGTGAGGAAAACTGTAGTTGAGTCCAGCATCATTGATGCTCTTGTCTCTGTGTAGTGATGTTTCTAGTGATGCCTTTATACTTTGTTTTGGCTTTGACATTTTACTCATGTACTATTTCTATACAGGGCGATTGAGCCAGTTTTCATGAACGTGTTACCTTCTCAAAGTGTCATATGTACAATTACATACTTCCTTTTTGAAGAAAATACTGTTAATTATGTACTTTAAAATGACTGCAAAATCCCTTTTCAATATACTTTCTCTGATGCATTAATTAATGTCTCCTGGAGAGTTGGTGGGTAGCTGGGATAGAGCACAGTAATCCTACATACTGTACATGCTTCTTTGAAATATTCCTAGACCCATAGCTATCAAAGAAATTTGGAATTTAAAGGTACTGTATTGTGGGCAACCTGTACACTGACATTATAGCAATTGCTTTACTAGAGATGATGAGCCTGTGTTTTGTCATACCATGGAGCTATTACGGATGGAGTTAAAACAGAGAAACTTCTTTTGAAGTCATGGTGGGTTCTGACATTCCAAGAGTAATGATCCGTGAATATCCTCAGTGATTTATCCACACTTGCTGTTAAATAGTGTTACCTAATAGATAAAGACAGCTCTATGCAGTCAGTGTGAATTGCATGTTGCAAAGGTCTGGTGACTGATTCACTTGTCAGTTGAAGAATAAAGTCCCCCAGTGAAAAATCCATTGAACTATTATTTCAATATCTTTTACCATTCTCAAAATATACTTCTTCAAAGTTAGATGGTTTTTCAAGTAACTCATTGCCTACACAAAAATAATGATGTGGAGTGTTGCACAATGTTAATATTTCTTTTGTCAACCCTATATAAATTATCCCTTTAGTACTGATCAGATAGTTTACAATTTGGTGAGTGAAATCAATAATTCTCAAGAAAACAATTTTTACTTTCATAATTAACCCCTTAGGGGATAGCAATGCTACCAGTGTCTTTGAAATTAAGTTTGTAAAAACAAAGGCTAACATGAGCAATATATGGTATGCTCATCTTTCGATGTCACACTTTGCATATTAACTGAGCTCATGCATGTTTATTCATGATACAAGTGTGACATAAAAATAACCAATAAAGTGGTCAACATTTGATGCATTTTATTGTAAATTGCAGCTATTTTCTGAATTTTTACTGCTCCTTACATCAAATATCTAACTATGTAATTTTCATGTCAGCAGACCTGTAACACACTGTATGGTGCATAGGAATCAAAATGCAAAAAAGTAGCAAAGTTTAAAAAGATTTGTCAGAAAAGTACACACCCACACACATTCAAGAGGCATACCGTAATGAAGATGAAGCAAATATCTTTTCGCTCAATTAATCCCTGTGTTTAGGAAACTTTCGGAAAGACTCCAAAATTCTTCAAAAAGATTCTGGGACATTTTCGGGACACATAATTTTCCGTTTTTAACAAAGGACGCTAATTTTCCAACCACACAACCGATTTCCACAGGGTTTTCACCTTTAAAATGATATCAAATTAGACAAAAACTGACCATTCACTTTTAAACTGAAGCTCTGACGATGAGCAAAAGCGCATACACAGTTTGATTCCAGCAGTGAATATTCATGAAGTTTAAAAATGCAAAAACAGCTGTTTAACCATGGTGTCACAAACACAGCTCAGTGTCGGAACCCATGATGGTTCTTCAAAGGAAATTCCAAAAACGATTTGGGTAATTAAACCGGCTTACCTGAACAAAAGTTTTGAAAGGCGAGGAGATTGGGGAGGGGAGGTTGTCTTTGATTAAAAGGATTAGATGAACGTTTTGTTGCATTTGAAGAGTTCTGCTTTTACTCCATCCATAATAGCTCCATGGTCATAACCTAATATCAGGGAAGTGTTTTCTTAGGAGATCCCATTAGAATCCCCTTCTTTGAAGCTTACACAGTGTACCTAAAATGTCAAGCTTGATCAGTCAGTAATATTTCATTTGTCTGGTGCACACAGTTTCTATATGTGACTTTCACTGGATTAAAAAGCACAAACTTGAGGATTATCATCTGCTACATTCAGAGTAGTACTAGGGGGATTCTATCTACTGCTTCAACATTTGCCAGTCATCAGAGAAAAAGAATATTCAATGTATTTTTTGACACTAATTTGAAAATATAAATTTGGTTTTATGTATTGATATGAATTTCGATTTACATATGGTATCTCTGGAAACATGGGTAAACTTTTCATAATAAGCAGCTAACAAAAAATAGTTCCCTGCCACTTGAGTTCATTTGAATACCGTCCTTCATAAAGGGGGTGCTAACCCTTTTGCAACTTATTTCCAACACTCAGTCATTACATGTTTGACAAAACATACCAGCAAAGTGCTGGTGGCACCACTTTGACATGAAAGCATTGTACTATTTAGGCTTCTCTGATTAGGAATTTCAGACCTGAATAATGTATCAAGGCAACTGAAATCAAATTGAAAATATCAAATAGAGGGAATTAAGTCCAAGTAAGTCTAATGACAAGGTAGTCTTTGGTTAAATCTTCCTTTTAATGAAATGCGTTTAAATGTATTTGCGAAAATTAAACCTTTTGATGTGACTCCTTTAGAGCAGGGGTGGGGAACCTTTTTCATCTGGCGAGCCGTTTTGGTAGTCATTATCCGCTCGCGGGCCGCAGATAGTGAGGGCAGTACAAGTTTTTTCCATGGGGCGTAGGCCAAGGGGTCGTTAACATGCCCTGGTGGGCCAAACTAAGCCCCTGGGTGTTCTGGAGTTTGTACAATTGTTCAGGCTTAGAATGTTTATCCGTTATCTTTAAATGATATTGAATCACAAAGGCTACGCAGATCAGAAGTATCACAGTATGACCATTTAAATTAGTAGTAACAAGGAATGAGCACATACGAGAAGTGCGCCGAGAAAATGCGTATCTCGAAACAAACTTTGATCCACTTCTTAACGTTTAATTCACTCCTCTCAGGGTAAGTTCTTACCCCACCTCCTGAATCTATCAGAATAAATACAGTGCTCACCAAGTTTAGTACCCAATGTAATAGACATCATGCCTGTACATCTGTTGCTGCACTTCTGTCCATTGCTATATGTAGGCTTCAACACAAAACTTCCGATACCACCAAATGAATAAGGATTCTGCACCTGGTTTGCATCTCATGAAATGGTGGTAATTTAACATTGTGGATACTAGGTTTGAGTAATATACTGGTTGTGTTTTGCAACAGTTTTATGTGAAATATGCAAAAATGGTATAAGCAAGAAAAACGATAGGCACTGTGAGCTAAAATATTATCAATTACCTTTCAACTGATTCTGAAGTTACATTTATGGATTGCCTCGCGGTCTGGATAAAATGGTCTCGCGGGCCTTATACGGCCCGCAGTCCGGAGGTTCCACATCCCTGCTTTAGAGTAACAGCTACCTGCTCATATGACTGAGAATAAATTTAAGTTGAGAGTGCAGGTGTTACTTGCCACATTTTATTCAAGATCTCTTATAGATTACATATGAGTTGCTAGCTAGGCCAGGTTGAATTGTTCTGTGAATTGTTCCAGTATTTTTCAGGAGCCATAAGTTACGCAGTTCCCATTTAGTATCAGTTTTTGTTTGATAATTATTATTTCTGTTTGAGATTGTGTGAATGCAGTTCTCTCTGGACCTCAAATGACCATAAAACAATCTCAGATTTCATTCCCTTTGTAGTCTGCTGTCATTCACATGCCAACTTGTCAATGAAGTGTATGTACTCAATAGAACCATCAAAAATTGCCACCCATGTCCACCTGTCAGAGAAACTTTATTTCACGAAATATGATCTGTAGTGGAGAGAAATCACAGTTTCGTAACCTTATGAATAATATGTTTACCCAGACTTTCCAAGTTTCAAGTGAGTCAACATTTGTTTCTCTTTTTGAGAGTAGTATTTTTTAGAACTGTTGCCATAGTTTGTTTGGTAACTACTGACCTGTTAATGTTGAGTGATATTTCTGTCAGTGCTATCCAAGTATCATGCTGTATGGATTTCACTGAAAGAGCTGTTTTCCACACTCTGCCCTTCTTTTGTTTAAGTGGGCATCAAATTAGCAATCATGTGTCCTATGGCCTTTGCATGCTAATGCAGAGAGATTTGAAATGCATTTAGAACATTTGTAAGTGTTGTCAAGATCTCAGCTTCACTTGAACTTCATACTTTGTATGTACAGGAGGTAAAAACTTGGAAATGTGACATTTGACCACTTCGAGGGAGGCCAAGTGATGTACAGTAATAGAGATCAACTACAATAAGCACCTAACTCAAAGTCAAGTCATCAGTGCTGTTACTGATAGAGTAATTTTTGTACACCTCGTATAATAATTGCTGAACACAAATGTGTATCAATGGCAAAAGGTTTTCTATATTGAGATAAGTGGGTTGGAAAATGATCTATTAAACTTTGCAATGAATATATCATATCCACGTATGGTATTAAGCTTACTCCTTATACAAGGGGTGCCCACATGCCCTTCCCAGTGTGTAAGGCGTTGCTCATATTTCCATATCAGTTACTGATGTTAAGACATTAATGCATGTAAGAATGACACCAAGATTAAATTCTGTCCACAGCTGTCGTAATCTCTGCAGTCCAAACCTGCTGGTGTTGGTATGGGGTGAAATTAAACATTTTTGTGTGAAGAGACTTTTTAGCAGAAGCAAACAACAATTCAGATTAGTTCTATGCAAACAACTTCCATTATATATTAATCCAACCAAAAAATTATTTAGACACTTGAGTAAATATTTTTTTTCCTTCATTTCATAATTGGCACATTGGATAAATAGACTGGGAAAAGATAATTGCTTTTGAAATGATAGAGGGTACATGCATGACTTTCAACAAACTTTGACAGAAAAAGAATAATTTCATTACCTAACTGTTGCTTAGGATTTCTGCCTGTCTTTGATATATTACTTGAAAGCTATGAAGGGGCTATTCTCACGTGATCCTGTTTGCATGAACACTGAAACATGCTAGAATCAAAGGAGGACTGGGCATGTAAGGATAGCTTGGTGTGCCCATTTGTGAAAACATGTATCAGTGTTGATCCCATATCAGCACTGACCTCCCTCTTTAAATTGTACAGTATGCAGCAAACATGGGCTGGACTTTCATTTCTTGATATGGAAAGTTAGTTTAGAGAGCAACATGGGGTCCATTGTTAACATGTTTTGGTTCAAACTCATTCATGTTGTATTGGTATTGGTATTGAGCACCACATACAAGATCTATTAGTATAATGTGTACAAAGTATTGATACTCTCCAGGGACAGTAACTTATTATTCCTAACTCTTTCTGTTATTTTGTCCTCACACACAGGTCCAGTTCGAGTTGGACTAATCGTTTCCATGTCAATCATTGGAGTAATCCTAATAGTGTGTGTATCAGGAGGTGCTGTATACTGCATTTGCTACAAAAGTAAGTGATATAATTTCAGTATTTTCAGTTTCTGATAATTGTCCATATCCATTTTTTAATTTTTGTATGTTAAACATCAAGTTGAAAGTTAGAATAATTTTCTAGTTGTTAACCTCTTCCCATTCATTCTGACATTATGACAATATCCCACCATAAAGAAATGAGAATTGCCATAACTGGCAGTTATAGTGAGCAGGCTTGGTGTACCTTTAGGCATACTAGACCCATAACATTCATGATGGCTGTATGGGGACTTGAATGTCATTCAGAGATGCATTATCGATATATTTGTGATACCCAACATTAGCTCACCATGTAAAACATGTTAAAACCGGATCTCTTGTGAAGGCTAACCTTTTTCTGAGAAGTTTAAAAGGTTGATATAAGTAGAGGTGTATGTGTTGTGAGTAGAAGGAGGTGAGGGGTAAAACAGTTGATGTCTCTGTTTCGGTGTGTGTGTGATGAGTAGGAGGTGAGGGGTAAAACAACCAGTGTCCCTATTATTAGAAGCCAAATTTCGTGCTAGTACCAGTTGCCAAATCAAAAAGAAAAATAAAATTTCTCCTGTGGACATTCCTTTCAATATAGGTGTGCAGTACATCCTCTAAAGTCTTCTGTATTTACAGTAACAGTCAGTGGCATGTAATTCAATGTTGGTTTTCCCATGTTATTGAGGAAAGGGAAAATATGAGGGAAAAAAAACAAAATAATACAACACCTTTGTATTTGCTGTGTTTAAACTTTCTTTGAAGTGGGCAGTAGGGAGCAATCAATTACAATACATACCTTACCTATGGTTGTACGGCTGAAAAGTATTCATGCAAAATATATCCTTCCCTCCCTTTACTGTACAAGCAGTTGGTTGGTACATTTCATGTATGCAAAGTTTTGTGCATGCAAGTTAAGTGTAAATTGACAGCTACCCCACTGTTTGTAGTACCTCTAGTAAGTAATGAGTTGATTCAGTAGAATGCTTTAAAGTCATGATTTCTTAACTTCAAACTTTGTAGGAGCTGTTAACTAGATGTGGTATGAATATGACAGTGACTACTGACATACATCATAAAGTAACATGAATGTTTGAACATGTAAAAAACTAAAGTGTAAGAAGTTACCATCTACATTACATATATCAAAAATGTTTTAAAGGTGGTGCTTAATATTGAAGTTACAGGATTTAATAGCAGGCTTAATTATGGTAAAATGTTAACAAATGGTATGCATGTTTACATTTGTTAAGAGTGTGACCAAATTATGTAGCAAAATGATTTGCAAAATGTGATAATTAGGCTGTGGAGGTGTTGGGTCCTTATTGAAATTGATGATGAAGGCTTTAATATACACAGTTGTTCAAATCAGTGATGTAGATAAAAAATATACTGTGTCCCTCTCAGGGCTTATAGTTTAAAGCCCTTTCTCTCTAGGCATGGCTCAATGCAATACAATACGATAGAGGAGCGGTATGGCACAACACAATAAGGAAACAGAGTTAGAAATAAAATTTCTACTTTTGCCCACTTGTTACGGAGAGATATTTGGTGTGACCAAGGATGAGACAGAATTGATATTTTGTTAGATCACATGACTAATCATTCATTGGAATATTGCGGAGAGAGGAAGGAAAAGTTTCATGAAGGAAAAGTTTCATGAAGTGTGAAAGGACTGACAACATTTTTATCATGTCATATCGTAGCACTTAGTATCAGATTGTGTACTGTCTGAAACAGGCTTAAACCTATAAAGTTTTGTGGATTCAGTCAGCATCCAGTGGGATGAGTAGCTTTGTTATGTAGATTCATTTGTTGTACTGCACATGTATAGAGATTCTTCACCTGTGTCACCGCTTTGCATGACTCTCTATTTTGATGGCCAGTTCTCCAGTGTATCACAATTGTAAGTAAGGTACTGGAATGCAAACGCATGGTTATCACTCCTGCGAGTAAGCAGTGACAGCCAGTATGCCAAACTGAAACCCGCTGACGTCATGTGAAGAACCTCTGTACTTTGTTGTTGGCAATTGCTTTGTATCTCTAAGAATTAAAGCACTGGATAATTTAATTCCCACAAGTATGTGAGATCGGTGCAAACATTCAGGCCATATTAAGCAACCTATTCAGGCAGACTTTCTTAAAAAGCCCTGCAAATTCCTCAAATTCAGGGTTATACTCAAGACTTAAACATTGTGGCATACTGTCATGTGAAAATCAGATTATAAGGCAAGCTTGATTTGCACTATGATCTTATCTTTATGGTTCCCCTTTGCCATGAACAGTAAATTTTCAGAAACTCTTACACTGCAGCTGATTTGTCATGTATTTAGACTTCATAGTATAAGGAGGGAAACCTTTAAAGCCGGAATGTGTATTCGCGGACGTTTGTGAAGTATTTAGAATGGCTGTTTGCTTCAGTGTTTATGATTAGTGATGAACAGTTACCAGGGTATGACCAGGGTACAAAAATACACCCCGCTCTCTGATCGAAAATCGGCACCATGTATGTGTTACCTTCTACGATGGGATGTGCCCACTGACTGACTATTGAGAGGTGAGCAGCTTTATATATTTGTATGCAGCATGGCAAAATTCTTTCTTCATCCTGTGCATCTTGTGTTATGTATGGTAGACACGGACTCCTTGTACATAGGGAACTGAGCTACTTGTCTTGATATTATCTGTAATGTTTCATTTAAGATTTAGTGTAGTTTCAAGTTGATGATATTAAGGACATTTCTAAAATGGATACCTGGGTTGAACCATCTACATTTAGATCTGTATAATTTTATGAGGTATGTAAATTTTGTAAGGCATTTGATAGGCAAGCATTTATAATATCTGCAGTATAGGATAATTTAAGCATAATATCAAGTGTTGGAAGGCCAAAATGTAACATTATAGTCCACAACTAAGATGCAGATATAAAGATCGTTTATAAAATCATCTGATCAATTACAGTACAAGCACAGAAGGGAAGAAATTCTTTAGTAAACAGACCTTCAAGTTCAAGTTCACATTCAAGACCTATGTTCAATGATTTCATACTTCACTTCTCAATGTGCTTGGTTTGTTCTTACTGTTATCAGTTTAAGTGGATAGGTTTATGGCATGAGTTTGCCATAATCTTTTGGAATAATATGGAGATTTAAGGACAAAAGCAATTATATGAACAGTAATGTCAGTAGGCCTAAACATCCCTTGTATCAGTAACCCTTTTAGCAGCAGTTTCAAGTTATCAAGACAAGTAGCTTAGGTAATTTGATATTAAACCCAAATTAAATCATTTTGTTGATTACCATTTTTTTTCTTTGTTTGAAAATTGTGGTGTGGCATAGGAAGAACCCATTCACCAATATGTTTATATGGTATTTTTAGGTGGTTAGGAATTTTCAGTCTCTATCTTACCCTTTTTTTTTCTACTTTTTGCCTTTCTGAAATGAAAAATGAAAACACATTGTTTTGGTGATTGCACTTACATAATTAGCTTAGGTTGGCCAAAAGTGAGCCGCTTCTTCACATCCCACATAAAAGCACAGCTCAATTGAATTGTAGCCAATTGAAAAGAAAATTCATTGTTTCACAAAAACTCTGAAATATTTAACTGTAATAGTCAGTTATTCCTCTGAATGTTTGGAAGTTTGCAGTTTCAATCGCATTTCTTTTAATGGTGTTAGATGTGAATGTATACATGTCTTTTATACTGTTGTCTTCATGGCAAAGTGTGGTGGGTATGATATACTATCTCTGACATGAGTCTTCATATCAGTTTCTGTTAAATTATTGCTGCCTGTCAACTTACAGTTTTCTTTTCCTTCTCAATGCCAATGCTCACACTCAAGACTTCATTTTGTCAGGCTATGTGATGGTTTATAATGTCCATTTTATTTCCATAGACCTTTTCTAAATTGTGATTTCTCAATATACTACAACAAATATTCTACATGTATAACAGGATAAATTTATATTCAAAATTTCCTGTCCAACAGTTATCCAACTAATACATTAGTGCAATGTTCCCTTTTTCCAGTTCTTAATCTTATCAAAGTTTCTAGGCTTCCATGGCTGCATAATTAAACATGATAACCACTTTACCTTAAACAAAATTAGCCCAGCCAGCTGGGTGTTACACTAAGTCTCAGAACTTTGGGCAAATTTTCCCATTTCCAAAGTATTTTAAGGGAAATTATGGCTCAAAAAAGGGGATCTGAAAAGGTTCTAAATTGAAAGTCAAATTTTTCCCAACAGGTTTTCCCTAAAGGTGAGGGAAATCCTGCATGCAATTTTAAAACCTGTGGGATTGTTAAAAAGAGTGCTGGAATTGCCCAATACTGCATGTGACCACTGACTTGTACATGTATGTAATATTTAGTCATATATTATAGGTATTGGTTTATGGAAGCATAGAGAGACCTACCATCTAGGATCTTTGCAGAGACATTAGAAGTAGTGGGGGGTTGTAAATTTCATAGTTTGTTAGGACCTCTGGTCAATGTGCATTGTACATTCGTCATTACCTCCAGAAAACGGTAAAGTATGGTTCGGTACATGCATGAATAATGATACCAAAATAATATGACACTCTCAGACTGCCTAATGGCAAGGTATGAATATGCCAGGTCATATTGGTCATAGATAGTTATACCAAGCCCTATGTGTCTTGGTCATGAAAAGGAGATTGTATGTATTTTTGCATAGGCGTCATGCATTACTTCTTGGGTGATGCATGCCTGTGCTGAAAATTTAATGCATGTTTGCCCAAAAATAGAGTGTACTTTGACAGAATAGAGCAAATTTTCCCTCTAAATAGGGAGGAACTGCATTTCCTCATCCCAGACCCCTACATATATATCATCACCTCCAGAAAACTGTACAGTATGGTACGGTACATACATGAATGATGACACCAAAAACTATGACACTCTCAGACTGCCTAATGGCAAAGTATGGATATGCCAGGTCATATTGGTCATAGATAGTTATACCAAGCCCTATGTGTCTTGGTCATCAAAAGTAGATTGTATGTATTTTTGCATAGGCATCATGCATTATCCTGGTTGGGGTGCTGCAGCACTTGCGCTGAAAATTTATTGTATGTTTGCCCAAAAATAGTGTATACTTTGGCAGAATAGAACAAATTTTCCCTCTAGATAGGGAGGGACTGCATTTCTTCTTCCCAGACCCCTACATACTCCTATATGTTTTCCTCTCTAGTAGTACCAGCTGCCAGGTAACATCTTTACATGCTGTATACCTTAGCTTACTAAGACCCAAAGGTAAAGCATTATATGGAGTGGAAGTACTAGTGACATCAATGAAATATCATGGATTTTGTTCTAAGAACAGTCTTTCATTATAATTTCTGCAGTATCAAATATATCCTCTGCTGGAACAAAGGGAACCAATACATACAATTCCTTTGCATAAAATTAATTTATTAATTTCTTGGTGCATGGTGTTGAAATCACCATAGTCAACACCT
>WURT03130821.1:0-11503 GCA_009936505.3 Holothuria glaberrima | reverse complement strand
GAGGTATACATATCGTGGTGTGTTGCTGCTTTGGTTATGATTATTTCATAGGCTCAGTAATGTGGTTTGTGGGTTACAAATAAAGTCGGCATGTGAAAGTTAAGCTCGTGGTATGAGCGCTCTCAGAAATTATGGGGCCTCCAGAAAATCAAAAATTTATACTACTGAATTACTCCCCCAAACTAGGACAATGTCAGTAATAGCTCTGTAGGTCTATACCCTTGCCAGTGGCGTACACAGGGGGAGGGCACTAGGCCATGCCATCCCCTCATGGATGCTAATTTTTTTTTTTTTTTTTTTTTTAGTTCCTAAAAATACCTAAATTTTGTATCAAAAATTTTACTTCAAAAAGGTAGCATATGTGGCACCAAATTGCATGTAAGAACACCCAATTTTTCAAAAATTTTCAAAGGGGGAGGGGACATCCCCTCCCCCTTAGACCCAGACCCCTGCCCAGGCCGGCGATTAAACAACATACTGCATTCCCCCCTCACCCCCCCCCCGCCACTGGCTCTAGCTGTTTGTATATTTCAATGACTTGGTGAGATATTCTGTGAAAATTTTTGCTCCTCCATTAAACAAAACTTATCGCCCCCCTGAGCTTGGTTTGCCCCCCCCCCCCGCTCTCCAAGTCTGGTTACTGGCCTGACTCTCAGTCAATTGATATATGTATAACGAGCACAGCTACAAGCGAAGATCATCTGCCAATTGTGGTACGTTCGTGGTACGTTCATGATCCATACATGACATAAGGTTCCCGGCTTTTCCAAAAGAAAAAATTCCCTGACCATTCCCTAAAGTCTTTTCCAAATTCCATGCTGGTAATTATTTTACCCAGTTCAGAGCCTACTGTCTCTTCACACTGTTTGGACATGGAAGAAACTTAACAAACTTTTCCCTTTTACGTGAAGCAATTTTGCTCACATTATCCTGATTTGAGGTTTCTTATGATTTCCTGACTTTTCGATGGACTGCAAAATGGGAAACTCCTTCACGCCTTTTACTGATTTCCAGATTTGCTGGAACCCCACAGGACTTGATATTTTCTCAGTGTGCCCAAAGTCACTATTAAAAGACTGTATATCAATGCAGAGGTTGGTAAAACACTCTTTGGTCCCATCTTGTCAGCTAATTATTCAGTTGCTGAGAGACAGAGAGTGAAAATATTTTCAGTTTTAAGTAAACGATGGTGAAGTAACTTGCCATGGCCCTCTTGAAAAATTAAAATCAAACAGCTTCTACATCACCACACACACCTACAGAAATCGTTATACTGTCCAGAAGAACCTGAATACTGTGTGTGTAGTGCTGTCATTTGACCTTTTGAGCTTGAGTCTTACACACCCCATGCTCTGACAATGCCAACAAAATGGAAGCAGCTCCCTTTAAACCAACCTTAACAACCTCACAGGATTGACCTCTTGTAGACAGACAGTTTTAAAGAGAGTGCAGTATAAAGAAAAATAGGTGGTAAAATGATTTTGTGAAACGTAAAAGTAGAGGGGTGGCACAAAATTGGTTGGAAAGGTATCAAAAGTATTCTTCATCCCACATTGGAGAAGTAATTTGTAATCAGCACATGCCAGTTGTCCTTCTAAGCAATTTTGAAGGTAATTTTGTAATGCACCTAGGAGAAAATAGCCTTTCAAAATATTTACAAGTACGACGTCAAATGACCCTTGCATGACCTTTGACCTACATTTTTACACCTGGAAGCCCTTCAAAAGTCGATTAACTAAACCATGTTCCTCAATACCGGACTCAAAGGCGCATAGTAATACCACATCAAAGGTATTTCAACCTTTTGACCTCTTATGACTTCTGATGACCTTGGATCAAAAATCTGTGCATTACTTTAAAGAACCACTATGTAAGAAATATTATGACCAACTTTCAAGAGTATACAGTGCTATTTGTGAGAAACGGCTTTTAGAGCTGGTTTGAGCTAAAAATCACTGCTTTCTGGCATTGCAAGTTTAATATGAGGAGGTTGTACCTGATGAAGTCAAACTAAGAAAAACACTGAAAGCAGTAATGCAAGTAGTACAGTACTAGTGACATCACAAATTTAGGCCCACTGAAGGACCAGGATGAAGGGGGTGGGGGCACAAGATTGCTTCCATGGTAACAAAATCTATTTGGGAGGCAAGATATACTAAAATGACATTAAGGTGATGGTAATTTTTTATACTCCACGGGAGCAAAATTTTAGAGGGTGTCCCCTTCCCCCCACCCCTCTACCTTGGCTATGGGCTTGCATTGTCTATGTTTAAACACTGTTAAGGAGATGCCAAAAGAACAAAAAGCCAGGTCGATGAATAGTTCTTATTTATGAAATATACTGTAAATCATACAAACCAAAGAAATAAGGTTACCTTTAGTGAATATGATAAAAAAAACACACACCTATAGGTTGCACAATTCTCTGATATCAAACCCACTCATTTCCAACTAATAGAGGGTATTGTTAACATGTTTTCTGATGAAATGATGTATGATCTTTCCCAGAGAGAAATTATCTAAATAGCTCTACTATGAAATAGTCAGCTTTTTAAACAGTACATAAGCAACATCACTAAGATACTAGCAGTTTCTACTTTACTTAATGTTAAACAATGGCTAGTTGTTTACTTATTGTTAAACAATGGCTAGTTGTTAAAACATAAAATAGTCCATTGAGATAATTCATACGTTTATACAAGCTCTAAAAATTGAGAGGTGAATGTAGAATGACACATTAACTTTGGCATAGGAGCCTAATTTAATTTAGGGAGCTACTGCGACTTGCCCCAAAAATGCAACTCATATCTACTAATATCATCATTGCTTCCCACATTCTTCTGACCACCAAGGGTACTCAGAGAATTTTAAGGAAAAAAATCTTGTGAGGGGTACAGCCCCCTCGCCTCCCCCCCCCCCCGCCTCCTACGGCTATGAACTTTGTTATGATAACAAATAAAAAACTGGTGGTGTAAACAATAAACAATTTTAGGCATTGTGTCAGCACTTCTAGGTTACTTGCATTTTCAATCATTCCTGAAGCACAAATCTTCTTGAAGAGCAGGAAGTCTTGCACATTCAGGTAAGAAATGTTGCCAAGTCTAGGTCTGACCAATTCTAAAACTAACATTATGGTTATGAGATCTATAACACGTTGAAGAAGGCAGTTCATCACACTGCTTTTAAACGCCTAAAATTGCAGGCTGTTTGCATATATCTCATGACAACAAAGGTAGAAAGGATAATGCAAGTCACATGGTACCTTGATTCTATACAAACATCATAAATAAACCCAAGTGTTTTACAGTAATACTTGACTCATTCATCTTTTATGTATCGAATTGTAATTTCTTGAATGGTTGGCCCTCAAAACGATTAAATGGGCTTTGTACTTGATCTTGTTGCATGTCTATTAGAACACTCCATTGTACTCCTCAACAACTAATAGTATGTTGCCAAATCTTGAAAACTGAAAGTAAGTATAACATTTTTCACTTATTAGGAGGATACCTTTCATTCTGTAATATGACAGTAATATACTAAAACCTTTGCCAGCCTTTAGTAATTATTTCTTAATCAGGACTATGAGCTTTCTTACTGCAGGCATCACACTGTCCTGAAATTGACACCAGATAGACACACGAATATGGAATTTGGAATTTTGGGCCTAGAAAGCCCGAACTTTTGCAAGGTCTTTCGGAAATTTTTTGGCATACCAAATATTTTGCCACCGCGCTTAGGAAGTTGCCCCCGGAGCCTGAGAAACACCACTGGCGGTCATATGATCGCTTAAGATGCCCTCACAAATGTCCCGATGGTTTAATGATCAGAGTCAAAAGTTGAACATTTCCTTTATCGTGTGTCCATCTGGTGTCAATTCTGAGACAGTGTGCTGCCTGCATACACAAGAACTTACAGGCTGAGGAGCAAATCACTATAAAATGAATAGTTTGCCAAAAACCCTGCACATTGTTGACCTTGATGCCCATAGTTTTATGCCATAGAAATTTCAGTGAAGTTTCCCCCTAAACTGTTGATGATGTGACATTCACAAATTTAGTGATCCTTTGAAAGAGCTGTTACTTCTCAGTGACACATTGTCTAGAAAGACTGTATAGATAACCAGAAATTCTTGAAGAGACTAATAATGACTTGCAAATTATGACTTGTTGAAAATCAAATCTATGATCTATTAAACACATTTAAATCTCAAATGTTAGATCAAAATGTTGGTTTCTCTGAAAAATACACCCAACCACACTCTTACCATGATTGTTTTTCAAGATTAATTCTGATGTCCACCTAAGAGGCACCTATGTTTCATGTTAGCTGGTAATGTGTCTGTATTGGAGTGTCATATGTTTCATCACAGGGTATATCCTCTGCATCTAACAATGAAAGACAGACTTAGACTGAATCGATACTGTGAAGTGCCCCAAGTGATAGCTGTTTAGTAACACCTTGTCTAGGGTAGGTCATGTATTACATTCACAATAAAGGTTTGATATGCACTACATTCTAAGCTTTACAAAATCTAAGATGGCTCATGTTACCCTTAATGGATCACTATTTAACTAGCATCCCAACAGCTTAATGGAAAAAGTTTGTCATGTATACTCTCTGAGTATGTGGCAAGATATTGCACTGTCTTTGTCTATAAAACTGTATTGCTTCAAGTAGTGTGCAAAGCATAATACATTTTCAGCAATTTTGGACACCTCTACAACACTCTCAGAGATAGAAAGTTCCCACAAAATTTTGAGGTTTATAGATCCATAACCTGTTTGTACCTCCACTATCCCATGCCCATGACCTTAAATGAAACGCAACTTAAATTTTGCCAGAAAACTTCAACACTGCCGAACAATTCAGAGATTTTCACTTTAGAAGGTAAATGTCACCAAGCCCTGATGGACTTATAATTAATCTAGGAGATAGTTAATCAAGGAGAGTGTAGAATGTTTTTGCATATACTGCAGTGAGAGATATTTTCAATCTTTTGTGTGATGAATAATGCCAACAAACAAAATAAAGCTAGAGCTGACTGCCCATTTTGAAACCGAAGAATGGTTGCAAGTGCACACAAGGTTTTAAACCAAGTTACAATCCAAGCTTGTCTGTGCCATTACTGTTGAGGAAATATGCAGCTACTGACAATCACCCCTCTACCACACCTTATGAGGGCAGTGCAATTTTCTCCAGACCACCAGTGACCAACTGATCTTTGTTTAATAAACCCTTAGACAAGAAGCACCCAACTGCACGCTTGCATGCCCTGACTCACCCAGCATAGGGTCCTCCATAAGCCAATTGGCTTCCTGACCCTAAAATGTTAAACTAACTTATCAAACAAGGTAGGTGACAAAGTGTGTGATCAATTTACTATCAACTAGTAATAATGGAAGATGAACATGAGGCACTCACAACAAAACACACCCTCCAAATGCCTACATACATGGAGTTATTCTTGGAATGTCATACATCACTTTTGAAGTGAGGTTTGCATCACCAAGGTCAGAAAGTAATCCTATCTGTCTCTTGTATCTTTCTCGACATTTCCATAAAACATACACTGCATTAAGTAGTGAACAAAAAAAGATTTATCAACTGAAAATTTAGAATAGGAGTTTTTTGTCACTGCCATAGCATTGCCAGTCATCAGGGAAGTAAAAATTATTGCATCTCAGTGAAGTGTTTGAGAGTATATCAATATGGTTTTATGCAAACAAGTAGATGCCATTCTATCTCCGGTCATTGAAAGAAATTTGCAGAAAGTTTCTAGGTTGTTGTGACAAAAATTCAACTTCTGCCTCTTCAGCAGCTCAATTGCATGAGGTCCATTCTTCTGGAAGGGACAAACTTCATTGGTTTATTTCAATTAAACAGTTTTTAAGTTTTATAGCACCTGCTCCTAAATTATTGGTAGGGCAACCTACTCATTAATGCATTGTTCTGAGTAAGCCACATCTGAGAGGGTTACTAGATGTGGATGATGTTGCCAACCAAATTGAAGGCAACAAAAAAAATAAAAGAAGAAGAGAGAAATCACAGAGGGCAGAATATAAAAGAAGCTTATCATCAATAATCTTCTCAGAATTTAGAGGGTGTTTAAGTACTAGCATAAACTTCTGTTCTGCCTCCTTCCAATGCAACACTTCCCTGGTACAAACAATGGCACTGTCCCAAGGTGAGCAGCAGTGTTTAGCCTCAATGAAGCAATGAGATGTCAGTCAGCACACTTCATCACAAAAATGAGAGGATGAGATGGTACTGTATCCAAGACAAACTTTGCCTCATTGACTATAAAACATAGGGATTCAAGTCATAGAGCTTCAACACAATCAAACAATGGATTGACCCCTTTCAAATATGACTTTTTGCCCTGTGGTAGTAACGAATGAAAACCTAAGCTGTGCATTCAGCTCCTCAAAACATGACTTTAAAAGTTGTCCCCTAAACCTTGCATAAGGAAAGAATGGATTTCTTCTCTAATTTTAAATTCCCCAGTTCAGCTTCGAAAATATTGCAAACCAATATTTTTCGGGCTTTAAGTGCTAACTATTCTGGTGAGGGCAGCAAGTATATAATAATAATAATAAAATAATTACCATATTCTTTAAAGTCGAAGTCATAAAATTTTCCACCTCTGCCTGCCATTACGTGACTCAACTGCACTGGCTGTATTTGTAAGTGAATTTCATTAACAGTTATTTTTTCCTGTAACATTTTTAAGTATAAAGCAATCTTTACCCCATCTTGATTAGCACATCAGCATTTGCATTATCAATGAGCCAAAAGATACAGCTCATTTGAAACATAAATTTTGATTTCAATAGTTGCTAATAGACATTGGGCAATTGCTAATCAATTTAAGCATTGATAAGCAATTACTGCCAACAAATTTTCCCACACTATTTTGTTCCCTGAAAGGATATTTTTAAAAACAATTCCATGTTTGTAAATAATAATCACTTTCTTTTCAAGTAATCTTTGTGTACACTGCAGCCTTAAGAAAACTGCAGGAAGTTGGCATTTTTAAGTCTGAGTCCACTTTATAAAATTTGTAACCTTTTTTAGTTTTCTTTCACTTGCACTATAGTTTGCCCAAAATTTAAGAAATCCTATTTAGGTATTTTTTCATGTAAAAATCAGTTTTCCAGTCACATAAAATTGTTTTGAATTTTCCATTGCTTGAAGGATGCCATCATTGTTATACAATAGGAAAGAGATAGAAGTGCTTTTTTAAGCTGATACATATTTCCTTCCACATAAAATATTGCAAATGGCACTTTCATTTTGTATTTATTCCATATTTATCACTAGATCTCTAGATCTTGATCTCTAGAATTGTGCACTAGTAATTATATTTTAGCCAATGTCCCAGAAATATTTCACACATGACTTGTGCTTATATGTACCTAAACAAATGAGCACACTAAGGAACAGTGTAGCCATATGACTCACTTTAGTATACTGTTCTTAGTTTGGTTCCAAACTGTGCACAGAAGTCTTAATATTGAAACCCATACTCATTAAATATCAATTGTTGCTTTCTTCCAGTGATAAACTGTCCAATAAAGTGTTTGTCTTATTTGGCAAAAAAAGATTCCTTTCTTACTCCACTAACAATCAAGCTGATAAACTATCTCATTAAAAACTGAAACAATTAAAACAGTATTTTTGAAGAAGCGCTAAAATTGAATTACAAAACTGTATTTAATACTCTGAGAAGAAGGAAGAACATATCTCTGTACTTTCAAAAAGTTATCTCTCTTACAATACAACAAATGCATTTTCATGAGGTATTTCAACTCCCATTTGAATAAGGGAAACTACCTCTGATTTCACAATGCTACTGTGCCTGAAGTAAATGTGTGACAATGAAAGTTGGACGACTCCACCTTATAAATATCATTGCAAAGTGGAAGAATCTCAAAGACATGTGTGGATAAAATCAAGAGTGGTGTTATTTCTTTCGGTTCAGCAATCTCTGGGTGAGGTGCTCCAGGCTGCGTCGTTCTGGACTATCGTCTAGTTTCTGTATTTGTAGTACAGCTTCCCTGCTATGTTGGAAAGCTAAGTACTCAGCTTCTTCTATACTGTTACTCTGTTGATGAAAGATGAAGATTCCACCTTAGACTGACAAACTTGAACTACGATATCACAGCACTTAGACATGTCTGCTGACAGGGATGTTCATAAATTACACAGGTATTTTCTCATCTGAAGGAAAATACTGCATTTTTGTACAGAACATTTTCAACTTTTTAAAACCACAATTTACATGTACAGAATGACAGACAGTTCAAAGCATGGTAGCTTTCTTTTCAAGAAGAAAGGTTCTCACAGAATCATTTCTAGTTATTCGTGCTCAAGAATAATTTGCTTGCTTGCCCAAACTTTCAAAACTTCAATTAAGCAACATCAGTTACTCTTGTAATGCAACATATTTTGAGGAGATGAAGCTTTTGCTGGAGTTTATTGGTGAGACTGAATGGTTTTAAGGCATACAACCATCGCCTCAAAGTATATTTTAAATGTGGTGGTATCCAAATTCTCAGTTGGTGACTACTCTTTGACTGACAGCAAAGTTTGAAAATTCAAAAGATGCTTAGTAGCTCACAGTGAGAGTGCTTGGATTACACATTATAGCCATGTATGCTCACCAGGACATGGCCTCAAGCAATAAAATAGGTCTGCATCTGCACAAGGTGGGGGGGGGGGCTTTATACAGTTATGGGAAGAGCTACAAGTTGGATAGTTGGGAGAAATGGAACTGTTTGGGATGACGAGATTTGCCCTTTAATAATGATTAAAGCTGTTTTCCATTTATGCCACACTGGTGTATTTAAAATGCAATACTTTCTTTAAAGTTACTTACAACTGACTAGAAATCTTGGTGATTTAAAAAAAAAAAATCTTAGTGAACTAATAAGATGATGCAAAACTGAGTGCTTGCTATTTGCTTTAAGAATGGTTATACACACACTGTGACACTTGATATAAAACAACAGCCTTGTACTGTACATTTTGTGAGCGTCTGGTTGTGACATCTTGCTTAATGTCATGTGGTAATGGACTTCATTTGACTTCCAAGTACAGTATGTGGAAATGCAGCTGCCGTTCAGCATTTTAAAGTGTAAGTAACCTATTGTATTCACTTGGCTGAATTTCATATATCCAACCAATTCTCTATATGTTTTATGAATATTTTTTATGGGTGACACAGGTAGGCAATCATACCGGTCAATATGTATGAAAACAGCAGTTTACAGGTTAAGTCCATAATAGTCAATGAAAATATCAAAGTAATCCAAAAGCAGGAAATATCTACCACAGCAACATTTAAACATTTCAATCTCTAGAAAATAATTTTTGCAGGTCTTTAAACAAATATAATTCTGAGTGCAACAAAATACATCTGCCCATAGTCATTGCAGTCCAATGCACACCTTTAAAGCCACTGGTGGTAAGGTGCTCAGTGTATAGAGTGCATGTGAGTTCTCATTGTTCCATTACTTTTCAGCACTCAGGAAACAAACACAACATGAACATAGCAATATTTCCCCTTTTCTAGCACTGACACTGTCTTTCACTAATACTGCTATTCTTCTGGTATCCGAAGTAAGGTCTTTCAAAATGATTACATCATACTGCAGGTCCTAACAGTGTCATTCCCACTTGAAATGTAAAGGGGGAGGGGAGAGAATCAACCATTCACTTTGACTGATGCCCATGCACATTCTTAGCCATTTTCTTTTTTTACTTTTCAACAACTTTGCCCTAACAATGTAACCATTTCACAACTTCCAATTTGAAGGCAAATCTAAGGAAGACCAAACAGCTGACTCCACTAGAAGGAAACATGGACAAAATCCGAACATCTGCTGAAATATTTTGTGGAAGTGTTTTAGATTTGACTAACTAGTAACTTCTCAATCTTGCTCACCCCCTTACCTTTAACACTGCTTCACGGGCCTTCTCTACATCTCCTTCAACTTTAAACCGTCTCATGATCATCTCATTCAATTCTGGGTGCTACAATAAAATTAATAATAAAAGAGGTAGTTACAGAAACACTTGGCAGTTAAATAACAGAAAAATTTTCCTTTTCAAAAGTTATTTAACAGGGAGAAAGATCAATTAACTTTTAAAAGGGAATTCAAAAACAACAACCAAACTAACGGTTTATAAGGGATATGTAACTGAGGCCTGTATAACAGCATGATCAGATGGTCTAAGACTTGCAGCAAGTTTCAAGTGTATATTAAGTCTAGAATTACAAGACTGTATATTTCATAGCTTACTCGGCTGCTGAGATATAAATTGTTGAAATTAATTCACTTAATTTGAAACAGTCGCTTTATACGCAATACTTTGTGATGTCCTTCTTGTAAACTCAAATTAACGCTTTTCTTTGGCTTTGAAATTAAGATGTTAATAAGACCTTGAAACATTTACCGTTCCCTTGCTTACATAGCATATACAGCCAAGTCACCCTTTAACAGTGAGACAGTGATCACATTTTGGTACACGATGCAACAGCTTTCGAAAAACACAGACAGTAATTTAAGTAGTACAAGAATGACATAAATTATTGCCCAATCTTCCATTTTAAATTGAGTGAATAACCTTCCACATTTTATATCTCAGCTCAGGAATGTCATGTGAAGATGGGAGTTGGACCATTTGGATGAATTTTGCAAGCTTTGTAACATATATTTTTGAGATTAGTGACATTACTGGCCAGCACGCTCTATCCCTGTTAAAATCCATTAGAATGCCAAACTCAATTAATAATCTGGGTTTGTAAAACTGACCTTTAGTGCTGCAAAGAGGACAGGAGCTGTTGCTAGACCCAGCTTCAAATCTGCAACAGTTGGTTTACCAAGGGTATCATCAGTTGATGTAAAGTCCAAGATATCATCTACAAGCTGGAATGCCATACCAATATTCCGACCATACTCAAATGCAATGTTACAAACCTCTTCAGAGCACTGGCCTAAAATTGCTACCTAAAAGAGGTAAGATGAGACATCACTTAAACTTTTGTTGTGCTTTCCTCACAATTAAGAAACATTGTCATCAAACATGGGATTTCAGAAGAGACTTTAGGTATTCGTAGTGAATGCTTCAAAAGTTTTAGCTGGACACTTCCTGATCAATGTTGCAGGAAGGTAACCACGACTGTAGGTGGTACCAGCTGTAAGGGCTTTGGCAGCATAAATTCAACATTGCAGCTTATTTTAATTTTTTTTTATTATGGAGCATTAGCTGAAGAAACCAGAATGCAAAAATGCATTGAGGTTTCGATGACTTCATTAAACTGGTAAACTGAAAGCAACTATATTTTGATAAGCTTGGGGAGGTTCCTTCTTGAGATATCCTGCACACAACATTTCAGGGTTTGACCCCCCGGTGACTCTAGATGACCTCTGACCTCCACCAAAAACAATAGGCTTCTTCCTCTTACCACAACGCATCTACATACTAAGTATGAAAT
>WURT03130788.1:0-11503 GCA_009936505.3 Holothuria glaberrima | reverse complement strand
CAATAAACCTCCCAATTCATTTCAACAAAATTCAAATCCATCACAGATCCCTAGAACGACCCGATCACCCACCCGACTTCCCAAGTATTTAGCAGGTGGAGAATTTGAGTTGGGCAAGTAATTGCACATGTTTGATTTTTTTCTTTCCTTTGAAAAGTAGCTAGTTGTTACAAGATGTTTAGCTTTTAAAGTTTCAAAAAAAAAAAAATCTGAGACAAATTGTTATTTCAAGTATTTTAAGGTCATTGACAGTTTGAATTTAAGAGAAAGAGTTTTCAGTATTTTACAGGTTTAGCATGTGCGTGATTGTTTACTTCAGGAAAAAATCAGTTTTTGTTTGTTGATAGAAGGGGGATGTTATGTATTTGTGTAGAGCGCCACCACCAGAATATTGAGATACGTGAGAAACAAAATACATACGAACGTAAACCTAAACCATCCTGTGTTTATCATGATTATCGAGTATACAAGAGACACAACAGTTTCGATGCTCTGAAAAATCCTTTTGAAATATAAGACGTTTGTAAAGGAGGAATCCTCACACATTCCGTTTGGCCACAAAATCGGGCTCTATATCCCCCCAAAAGTGTAAAAATAATACTTCGAACTAGCACACCGTAACGTTTGTGTGAGATTCGACATTTGTTATTGAGCGCCGAACGGATATCCAATGAGAGTCCAGAATTTTGGGTATTCTCTATCACGTCCGGAAGGGCGTTAATATCCTAGATTTCGAAAATTTTTCATTCATAAACGCACATGTATATATGTGGTTAGTATTTTGCTACGCATGCAGAACCGCTAGTTCTCAATTGAGTCTTGTGTTATTTATTATGAAGTGATGGAAGTACAAAACATCGAAGCCTTATTCGCAGACAGTGCTTTTTAAATCTTATTGTTTTCGACATTACGGATAAAAATGAAACGCCAAACGGATTAGACTTAGGCTTTTGGATTTATGGTGGTTGCTCCGACCTGAAATGTGCCTCTCAGTGAAAGTGCACGCTGTACACGTGTCGTAAAGTGTCACGTTTTAGTTTAGATGGGAAATATTGAACAGGGTAAAATTATTATAAAACCAACATTTTGAATAGACTTCTAGTACGGCTCCAGATACCAGTAATTCGTTTATAACTACAACAGAAAGCTAGATGGGAAAAATATCCTGCGTCAGTATAGGGTACAGATAACCTGCCTGCGTCAGTATAGGGTACAGATAACACCGAAAGATAAACTGCCCAATTATTGGTTAATATCTTTCCTAATAAATTGATAAAATTTCAACAGCTGTTGGGTAGTAAGTTTACCCAATGCTCTTGGGAAAGAAATGCCCAGTAGTTATTCACCAAAAGATGACCAACAAATGGTCAAAGTTTTGACCAAAAATTGGGACAAATGTGTACCCAACCTAGTTGGTGACTTTTTGCTACCTTTTTGAGGTTGTTATATAAACTCCCCGGGTGGCAATATTGGGCAAGAAGTCGGGCAACTTTTGCCCAATATTTTATACAAAATGACAATGTGGCTATATGGCCTATATGCCGGCAGGTCAATGCCTTGCTTGGTCGAATATATGACCTTAATAAGCCCTTCAAATGTCAAAGATTTTTTGAAAACCATTCCAAAGGTTGAGAAATATACAGTATTTGGTGTCAGGGACTAAATAAACGCCACACCAAATCCAAGTTAAAACTAGCTCGACTTCAAACTGCAAGGGCTTACCTAACACGTATTTGCAAGCAAATGTAGTTCTAGTTTAGATATCTCATTTTAAGGAAATTCGAGAAAAAAAATATCGTTGCAATGTTACCGATTACACCCTCTTTGCTTCAGCTTATGAACAGGAAAAACCTCAGTATCTCCTCATGATTTTCTTTGGATCCAGTTCGACAGTTTGTAAAGCTGATCTCATGGACAATGTGATAATTTCGGGCAAACAAGGTTAAAATTTCGGAGAAAAGGTCCTCAGTCTCCCACCCCGCATTCAAAGCAGTCCTGTTCACTTATGACAGCAGCGGCCAATACCTACCCTTCGACTTCTTCCATTTCGATGTTTTTAAAATTAAAACTTGTACCAACGATTCCCAAGTTTCGTCGATAGAACCTACCAGGATTTGCATGTTTCATCTACCTTCGGGACCACTCTGTATTGACAATGGATTACTTCCCTTCTCTTAGTGCATTAGACTATTTTAGGTGAAGTTTCTCATTAAACGTCAACTCATTCTAGACCACCATGAATGAGTCTTGAACCCACCCTTCTCCCAGGAGTTACCTCATCGCCCTACAGTGTAATGCATAAGGAAACTTGTGTCATCTAACATCAGAAATATGGAGCTATGTGTGAGTGTCTGATTGTCACAGGGCTGCCCAAATTTCTGTGAGGTAATCGGCCAAATTTGGCATTCAGTTTGGTCAAAAAACGGCAAATGCACATTCGTTGAAAAGTGTAAAAATCATCAATATGTTGTAAAATAACCATGTAGTTTATGAACACTGGCAGAAGTATGTTGTAAATAAGAATATGAGGCATAAAATATGCGTTTTTCTACAGGTTCCCTCTGCAAATTGAGAGAATTGACAGACAAATGAAAAAACGCCAAAAAAAGGTCAAAATGCTGTTTGACGTTTCTTTTTAAATTCTTCATGCAAACACCATCCAAAAAACGCCAAATTTAGTGATTTTAGCGTTTAAAATGCTAAAATGAAAACCTTGGAGTGTCAGCCTGATCAAGTTCAAACTTTGTGAGAAGGTACCTGGCCATGGATACTAGTGTATGCATAATTGATGACGTCCAATTCAAGGGTCAAATTATCTAATACATTTTTGCCGTTATTTTTGTGTCAGTATGGTCGAAAAGCCATTAAACTACATGAGTAAACATGTTGCATAATTGATGACGTTACAGGTAAAAAGCTAAAATTTGGTTTTGACATTATTTGCCTATCAGTATGTTATAGAAAATCATTAAACACGAGTGACGTGTATAGACTGATAGGAAATTTTGTTAAAACAATGTAAATTACCAGAAAAGGGTCTTTCGTAATTGTCTGCATGGTTATCAGTAATTTTTTGGGGGAAATCCATTAATCACAAGATATGTAGACTATGATATGGGGAATAGGGGGTAGGGAAGAGATCGGGATATGAGATTTAAAGCTACACAGTTTAACTCCTTCTTTGTCTTGTGATATCACAACTTGGCTTAGAGCTATCTCGAAGGAATCTCCCTGATATACGGTTGGGGTTGTAAAATTATTATCCGGTACAATGTAATTTAGGCGTGGAAACCAAAATGGGCCGAAAAAGCTGTGGAATTTGAAGTTACTAGGGCCAGTAGTCGTGACTCATATTCTTTACAGGTGATATGATTTAGAACAGTATTTTTGGGATCTTACACTCTCAAAAACGTGTTTAGCAAGTGAACCGCTCCCTTCTACTTTGTAATTATGTTGAAAACTGTGAGCATATTTAACATCTTTGAACACTTTACGTTTATCAATTTAACATGTTTGAAAAAATGTGTAGGATTTTGACACTTGCATTCGGCATTTAAATAAGTTTACAAAATGTTGTGGCAAATTAATGGAAAAGTATTTGATTTCTTAAAACTTTGTGAGGAGTACATGTGCATAACAAAAATTTTGTGTTTGGAAAACTATACGGAAAATTCGAAGGAAAGATTTTATTATTTTTCTTCGCAGTAAGCACCGCGTCCCCCATAATTAGGAGTTCCAAATCTTCTAGGATGACATGTGGAAAAAGGTCATCGGACTGGTCGCATAAATTGTCTATCCATGCAGTTACACGTTCTACCTTATACTTCTCACTATTGTATATATCTCAGTCCGTATGCTACTGTGACTTACCTGCAGCGATACCACCAGAGCCGAAACCGGCCATGTGCACCAAGCCGACTATAACGGCTGACCCAATCGGCATGATTCTGAATCATAGAAGAAAAGATACATGTTTTCAGCATGCGTGTTTTGAAACTGGTATCCGGAATGTAGGAAACCCGGTAGTGGAAGCCCACAGACAAATGCACATCAAGTCCGTATGGGTTATTTTTAGTATAATATTTTAAATCATAGGCTGATTACATTACCTATGTCACTATATAAAGTGATAACAATGGTGCCTATACGTACGTTTATCGGGGAGCTTTACAGTTCTCTGCTTTCACTGACGGTATGGAAACATATATGTGTAACATATCTCTAGTTTACTTATTAGTCAAACCAGTTGACGAATTTTTTAAAGTGGCTGTTTGTTTTGCCCTTCCAGCCGTTCAAGATGAAGGTTATAAATTGATTTCAAGGAACCATGCATGGAAGAAGCACCATAACCAGTTGGTAACAGCAGGGCCGTTGCCTGGGCGAAATCTCTAGGGGGCAGTTCATGAGACTAGCTAAGTGGAGTACCAAGTGGCGCGCCTACAGATGGTTGTTACCCAGGGGGACCCTTCCTTTTCCACTTGTTCTTGAGTATCATCCTGGGGGAGTGTGCTGAGGGGAGAGTACATGCAAGGCCTGGCTTAGGTGCAAAGTTGTGCTATCATTTGTAAAGCTTTGGACTGATTTTATCTTTATAAATTGCTATTATCATAAGCGTAGGAGGCTTTTTGAAAGTGGGGGCGGAAGTGAATGTTAGTGATCAATGTCCTTGTTACGGGTCTATTTTTTACTATTTAAGGTGCCCTAGATGCAAAGTGGTGCAATATTTGACAAACTTTGAAGTAATTTAATCATGTTCAATGACATATTTTGGCAGCGTGTCATCCAAAGTGTGTGTGTGTGGGGGGGCAAACGTACAAGCTTTCCACCCCACCAAACAGAGTGGGAGCGGTCTCCCCATGAACCCCATTTCCTATACCTATGATTATTTAGTGATATTCAACTAAAATTTTGGCTGGGGTAAGTAAAGAGGAGATGTTCAATTGAAAGGGATGACCGTCTATATACTCTTCGAGAAATTTTTGTCTTTGTGAGGTGGCTCGAATGAAGAATGGTTCCATCTTTGGTAAAGCTTCGTAAATCATTGATTTGATTATCTGTTTAGGAATCCTCATTATTTAGTGACTTTTTTGTTTTGGTATGGTGTAATTGAAGGAGATGTTGCCTTAGGGGAAGGATGTCACCTGTACTCTTTGAGAAATTTTTCTTGTTCTAAGTTTTCCTAGATTTTAAATGGTGTTATCTTCGGCGGCGCCTTGGACTGATAACCTGAGTTGAAATTTAATTATTTATTGAAATTTTCGGCTGTGGCATGGCATCTCTATAACGGTGGTACCCGGTGCGGGCTTCACCATACAGCGTTGATTTCAGAACACCACTGGGAAACCACCAACGGTTGGCACGTAGCCATAGCGTGGCCTGCAAGGAAATGTTCGGTCGAAATGTCTCCCAGTTGGAGGAAAATGACATGTTTTAGACCTTAAAGTTGCATCTGCAGTCTTTACTTTTAGATTTCATGCTTTAGAAACAAATTTAGATTTCAATATGAAAAGTTAGATTTGATTTAAAGGGAAAATGCAGTCACCCCAATTGGAATGAGTGTACCCTGGTATACTATGTAATGAATGGCTTTTGAGGTACATGTTACAATGTGTTTCTCAACGAGTTGTAAAATTTACGTATAGAGTAACTCCTTGGTTAACCTTGAATATGCAACATTTATGTTCTAACATATTCTGAAAGATACTTGGAGTGAAATAACAGGACATTTGTGAGATTGAGCTGTTGTTTCAAAATAAGTGTTAAACAACTGCTTACACCCTTTAAAGGGAAATATTGCATTTGTTTAACAGAAAATTTTCATATTTTTTAAACGAACGTTAATAGAAACAGCATGATGGACAATTCAAAATAAGGCAGTGTGTAGCTTCCTTTAAAAATAAGACTCTAACAGGAAGTAATTTGGTTATTTGTTGCACAAAAGTAATTAGTTCATCCAAACCTTCGAATATTAAAATGATGCAACATCCGTTACTCTTGTAATGCATAACATTTTGAGGAGAGTAAAGCTATTGCTCGAGTCTACTTCAGTGAGACTGAATGGTTAAATTATGATTGAAGGTATATATTTTCTCTGCATGCCATGTTGGTGCATTTTAAACGGAATATACTCTTTAATTTAAGTTTCTTTACCAGCTCATTGGGTTAAGCAATCATATAAAAGGTAATAATAGGCTATACGGTTATCTTTAGCCAGCGCATAAGCTGGTGCATTGAAGACCTGTATCTTTAGGAGGAAGATGGTTCATTCGTCGGAGGAGAAACCCGCATTCACAGTGGGGATCCAGGGACCTCTATGGGAAAATTTGGGGAACAGGGACTCCATAGTCCTACAGCCTGGGTTCTTAAATGGCGGCCCGCTGACCACATACGGCCCGCGAGGTGATCCAATCCGGCCCGCGAACAAATTGAGGTCTAAGAGGAAATATGAGGTTTATTTTCGAGATATATTTTGATGCGGACAGAAGACTCATTTTTCTTACTTTAAATGGAAAACGTAACTAAATATGTTGAAAACGTTATTTTTCGGCGCGCTTCGCGCGCACCTGACATTTGCAGTTATTTCATTATTACGTCTTAAAGGACAGCGTCGGTGTAGGGATTGTTCCAAACCAGTAACGTGACCAGGGGTACCCCTTTCCATCGTGGTAAAATTGACAATAATTAGAAAATAAGTCAGTGTTTCTGAATCGGTGAAGCTGCACTGCTTTCGAAAATTACTGTACTTTCGGCGGATAGAAAGAAATTGCCAAATAGGCAAATTAGAAAATCAAAGAAGAGGGGAGAACTAGTGTTAAGGTGACCTGCATTTTTTTCCGAGTGTTTGTTCTTTTCACTTCTTCTACCCAAAATCGTCCCAAACTACAGTGTACTACAATGTTTGCTCGTTCCGCACGCTTTTCCATTTTCAATCTAGAAAGTTAAAAAAAGTCGACTTACTTATCTACATAGCCACAACATTGAATAACCAAACAGATGGGCGGTTTTCAGACATAGGAAAGGATGGCTATATCAGTGAAAGCCACTTGGACCAAATTGCACGGGCTTACGAAATTTGAGAGAACAATGCCCCTTAGCAGAAGAAAACATGTCTGAAACGTTGCCTCCTATTTGCCTTACTTGAAGTGTGTTTTTCTATATCATGAGATCCCGAAATGAACAACGGCTTAGTAAAAACCATTTCCAACGTTCTGGGAGATTTAGCAACAACATTCTTGGCATGCTACGTACCAACTGATGGTGACTCTCCGAGTGTCATAATTAAGTGCCTCGTCCCCACCCAAACATTCATTTCAAGGTGAATGTTCACCACCGAATCTGGTATGGGTTTAGAATCTGCTCTGAACGGCCCAGAATTTTCGTAATGGCAGAAAATTATAGTCAAATTGTGATACTTGTGATCACATGTTTAGTGAATACGTACATGTTTTAGCCATGCAATGTTTCGCTAATATATTTGCGCTTCCGGGATTCCACGGGAGCCTTGCCTTGGACTCTTCTAGGTGCCCTTCGAAGGGCTTCTAGAAACCACTCACCAACACTACTTAGTGGGAGGCTTCACGTTGCCGTTGCTTCGTTTAGTCACTTGAAGATGGGACTTCCCCCTCCAAGGCAAATTTTCTTGCTTGTTTGTGGCCCGCCAAATTTTCATTATGAGAAATGTGGCCCGCCAACGAAAATAATTAAGAACCCCTGGCCTATAGTATATGCTATTTCCCGGGTTTGGGGGGCTTTGAAATGATAATTTAGACAGAGAATTCTTCAGCATTTCAGTATTTTTCTCAAGTAGACCAACTTTTATCTACGATTTTATAGTCTCAGGGGACATTAATGTATTTTATGTATGGATGTGTCACTCACGAGTTTTAGAAGTTTCCGTACTGACCATGAATTCTTGGAAAGTTGACTAAGGCCTACCGGGTATGGTTCACACATGCTATGTTTAACAATAGAACCAGAAGAGAACAAAGAACTTCGTCTCAGAGGCTGTATACTTTGACACCGATAAATTAAGTCCACCCATAGGCTATATTCCAGGGGCGGCGCCACAGGGGGTAAAGAATGGGGTGAGTGATCTCTGTCCTGGGGGAGGGGTCTAGGGGAGGGGCACCTCCCCTTAGACCCTTCCCCAGGACTGCCCTCTCACCCAACCAAAAATTGGAATTCACTAAATCATGAACATTTCGAGCCATACATGATCAGTTCAAAAAATATCGCAAAGCACCCTTTTGCGTCTAAGCAACCTTAAATTACCAAACATTTCTCAAAGGGGAGGGGGAAAGGGCACACCGTTCCCCTTATAACGCTCCCCTTATATCCCTCCCCCAAGAAAAGCGATCCCCCACCCATGCTTTGCCCCCCATCAAAATACCCTGGCGCCGCCCCTGTGATATTCTACGGACGGCTACTCTGTAGTGTTTCTTCTTTGTCTCGGCTAATTTATTACTTACAAACACAATACTTTGCCACGGTAGGACGAGTAAATTAGGCCTAGCACTCCTCCCTTCCCCTTCCTACAATTTGATTCGCAAGGGCCCCTGAAGGCCCTGAGCAAATTCGGAAGCTTTAGCCTAATGCAGTGCTGTCGATTATTTTAGAAAATGGCAGTTGATGAAATTACACCTTGTGACATTTGAGTGTGACAATATGGCCTTTACAAAATATATGACAACAAATTTTGTAAACGTTTTTTTTAATTGTGTAATAAAATGAAGTACAGGGTTGAAGATAACTTTTGTCTATGCGTTGTAAATATTCTGAGTACTATCGGTTTCCTTGAACAAAAGGGATAACTTACCTCAAAAAGTTATAATTGCAGAAAGATGATGATGTTCCAACCTACAGTGCAATGCCAAATGCTGCAGCAAGCATGCATGTGAAACGAACGTTGATTGTATGTCCTGTAATCAAGATATCTTTAGGCGATACACGTAAATCGACTTGCCAAACTGTGCTACAGACAGACTGGAAATTCCCCTCAGGTATTTCAACCTAAGGTTCAAAGTGCAGTTGAATGAACGGAGGGAACGACTCTATATTACGGAAGCGTAGAAGGGACATTGCACTGACGAGTTGCCAACTTGACAAAATGACAAAAATTTTCTGCAAATTGACGAGATGACGATATGGCAACATGACAGAATGTAGAAAATTGACATTTTGACGAGATGTTGGATCTCGTCAACAGGCCCGTAGCCAGGTGGGGTTCAGGCGGTTCGCACGAACCCCCAGCACAAGACCTAATTTTTTTTGTTTTCTATTTAAATGGAGTTTTGGCGTTTTTCAGGGCAAAATGTAAATTCCGCTGGTTTAGCCAATGTAAGCCGTATGAGTAGCTGTTTTGTTTCAGTATAACACAATTTCCTAGGGCCCCATTGACTCTCATACTCTCATACAGCCACACACTAACTCTCGAAGGGGAAAAAAATTGATACAAGGTTGAAAAATTGTCATCTTGACGAGATGTTGGATCTCTTCGATGCAACAAATTTTCTGCAAATTGACGAGTTACACAATTGTTCTTATGTCTTCAGAACGACAAAATTCAGAAAAAAATTCAAATTGGCGAGATATTTGATCCCGTCAGTGCAACAATTGTTTGCAAAATTGATGATTTGCACAGTCAATACCGTTTACTCCTAACTGTTTCCCCAGTCATACAACGTGTTTGCTTCAGTCATTCTGGTGAGTTCCCAAACTCCTCATTCGTGCTCTCCACAAAATAAAAGGTATTGATATAAAGTGCTAAAGAGGTTATACTTATTTCCATCAGTTTGCGTTTGTCATGGTATTCTAAAATAGTTCTCTGCCCGAAGGGGGGACTGGGTAGGCACAGTGTAAATTTTCCACGTCAAAGATTTGCCCACGCGGGATCTACTTTCTTATTTCTTCGGAAAGTATACAGTCTGACAGTGGGAACGTTCAGGAGTGTGTTGTCGCACGATGGTTGGTTGCCAGTCTCAATTAACCATTACACTCAATTAGGGCACATTCTTCCAAACCAACCCTTACTTTAAGACGCGCTTTATGTTCTAAAGAGTTAGGTTTCCTTAAAGTGAAAAGTCCCTCACCATCCCCTCCTCCCACCAAGAAACCAAACATACGCTACAAAAATGCGTTCTGTAACGTAAAGTCCGGGGATCTCATTCCTAGTGGCTGGGCCTGGTAGCTGTTTTTTGCATTTGTCGCCGCACACCGCGTTATTTTCGACCAAACTACTTTAAAAGGGTTACCATTTCGTTTTGTATATTAGTGCATCTGATAACACTCCATGTTTTTCCTAACTAGGGGTTAGTAGCTCTACAGACTGTTAAAGTACAGATGTTTTTCTCCCTAACATCACAAATACACGTCACAAAACCAAAATAGGTATAAGCCTACCGGTGTTTGCTCAACACAAAATAAAGGTTATCAAGCGTGCTTTATATGACAAAACAGGCGCGTATCCAGCGGGGTCACTGGGGCCGTGCTTCCCCCCCCCCCCGGTAGAAGGGGGAGAAAAAATGAGAGAGAAAAAAGAAAGCAGAGGAAAAAAAGGAAAAGAAGAGAAATAAGGAGAGGCGAAGCGGAAAACAAAAAAAGGAAAAGAGAAAAAGGAAAAAGAGAAGGAAGAAAGAGAGAAAATAAAAGAGATAAGGGAACGAAAATGACGCGTTTGATAAAATGGTAGCAGCGGCGTAGCTGGATATTCCCGACTAGGTTGTTTAGTTCGCCAACTGATTCGTGGAGAATACAATCGTTAGCAACCCGTGTGATGTGAGCTTCAATTTCCCCTTTTAACAGTCCGGGAGAAACCCTCGAAGGAGGGTGCACAAAAGACCCCCTTCGAGGGTTTTTTGTGCACATGGGGGCCACAATGCATTTCACCGGCGCCATACATATGCTGTGTGCGGCGCACTCAAAATCAAAAAAAGGGAAAATTTAAGGTCTTAGGGGTACATGAACTTATATCAATATGTTAGCTTAACAAATTTTAAACGTTTTCACCGAGGGGGATTTTTTGCCCACCGTGGAAAATTTACAAAAAAGACGAAAAACAAAACGAGTCTGTAGGTTTCAAACGCATATCAGACGTTTACATATACCGCAACAGTGTGCAATATTCGCTAGCTTCAATGCATCCCCCGGCAACGCACTACGCTGTAAAACCTCGCGAAGTTTGTATTGCAAGATGTATACACTGTATGTACTATATACGGAGCGTGCAGGAGCTTGGCGTTGCAAGCACTGCATAGGCTACTACGTTAGCTAGGCCTAGTATATGTGAACACGTACCATGCATATGAGAAACATTTGTGTGTTCAGATAATGTGTTTTCACTCTCATCGATCATTACAGTATGACCATAGAGTGCAGCAGATTTGCCTCGCTGATGAACAGTTTAAGGGGAGTCTCAACAGGTATAGGTCCACTATTTATGCTTTGTAGGCCCATAGGCCTAGTACGTTACTACTCTCACTATAATTAGTTCTGTGGTCTGGGTTGT
>WURT03130787.1:12734-27711 GCA_009936505.3 Holothuria glaberrima | reverse complement strand
TTTATTCAGCTTGCTGCACTGAACTGTAGTAACATATTTAGGTTGTAGCGCGAAATATTATGCCATCTATGGGGTCACGAAGCCAAATTTGGGCCATACAATCTTTGTATAATGACCTCGCCAAAACCTTGGTCAGACTGCCACAGTGATCTGCCCTCGTGTCCACTACTGTGCCTCCTGATTAAGAAACTCGCTTGTCAGACTTATACTTTACTAAAACCAGCATGTATTTCATAAGAAGAAAGTATCTTCCATGATTTCCCATCGAAATTTAGAATGATCCAAAAGAAATTTAAGCTAAAAAATTCTGCAGGAATAATGGATGTTTTGTATATTCTATGACAGATCTTTTAGCAAACTTCTTAAAAGTTCTCGCGCTCGGTGCTCTGTTGTCTCCATTTCTTGTTTTCTATTCTTTCAACACCATCTCAAACTTATTCGTTTTATGTAATAGGGGCAACGTTTTTATTTGTGCTCTCCTTAAGAGGCATGGATATCGAAGGGGGGGGGCAAGAGGGGGGGGCGAGAGAAAGAGCAAAAAATTGTAACTTGTTAAGAAGCCTGGGGGATCTTTCCGCTCTTCTCCTCTTTTGAGAAGATGAACATATCTGAAGGAAAGTCATTATACTTGATGACCGATGACCAGAGCATTACCGCCCTGGCAGACATTTTTGTTAGGAAACTGAAGTGTCCAAAACATTTGTCTTCCTGAATGCATGTCTTCAATGAAAAGGTCTTAAATAGAAATTATCAGCTCGCTTCGCACTCCATACTTGACGAACCTTCACGGATGAATTCAGAACAGTGTACTACTGTAGTGATGAATATGTACTTTAAAATGCTATTCCATTAACTGTTATAGGGGTTTGGGATACCCTATATTTTGCCATACTTGGCCCAAATCATGGTAGACGCCTTGGGGTGTTTACAGTAGAGGACGTGGGGCATCATATCACTGCATACACTCAAAATTAATGGTCGGGTTTAAATTTTAGTTTTGACAAGAATAATGTATTCTGCACGGTTTATATTCTACTACCTCAAGTTACTAAAATTGACATGAAAATGGGAAATATAGGCAGAAGTCGTGTGTTATTTGGTACTAATGCCCTGAGGACTCCGATTCTCAAAGTCAGGTAAAATTATTCAAGTAATGAAAACAAGCGAGATATCTGGAACAGACGGAGAGAGCCATGCTAACAATAACAGCCTGGTCCAAGCAATACAATTAGGCCGGCTAGAATAGGCTTAGCTGGGCTATGTGCTGATCTTTGTCCAGTTTAATGGTTATGCTACAATCATTTAGTGAGATATGGTACAATATCCTGCGCAGTTGGAGCTCTGTTGTTGAAATTTGCCTTCAAGTTAAGTTGCTTAAGTTTATGAGACTAAGGGAATAGCACACAGTAGAGTGAATGTGACTCGAGTCGGTCGCTCGGTACTAATGTATGACATTGACACAGTCTAGAATAGCACCTTGAAAGTTACAGACCCATCACACATCATAGTGCCACCATGCTAGACTAATATATGCAAGTTCCTTCTTAAGTTCAGGTTTTGTTTAGAACAAGCCACATGCAGGAATATGCATAACGCTGTCAAAACTTTTTAACATAACTTGTAGCCTGTGTAGTCTTAACGTTAACCTGTTTGTCTCTAAAAAACTACAGAAACATGTAGACACTGAAATGTGTAATTTAAGAGTTCTTCTTAAGGATAGCCCAGGGAGGTGTTACTTTGACACCTCCCTGGATAGCCTATGCAGTCACCTCAAACACGCAAGTTTGATAATGAGTAGGCTCATCTATACGCTCTTATGTCAGAAATTACAGGAAGCTTTCAGGTAGACATCGCACCTTCTGTGAAGGAACTGGATCAGTATTCTATTCCTCTATACTTTCTGACAAAGGTGCGAACTAGATGTGCAGCTCACTTTTGTATTGAGTTTGAATATTCTCGTGGCTCACTTTTTGCAAATCTTGACAAAAGACGTACTGTAGACTTTGGTAATAACTGTCTTCATTCTCTAGCATTCGTCTTTTAAACACATTTTGAATTCTGGACTGCATATGCTATTTCCTTAAGCAGTGCCCCTCTTCCGCTTTGGGTGTTTCTGTTCACATGCACCATCCGTCAAAATTGTGGACACAGAAGATGTACGTTTTTCTATGTATACCCACAGAGCTTCTCGGCTACCTAAGTGAGGTATAACATGATCAATGTGTAGCATATACCCGTTTCCCCCCTTCAGCGGAAAAACTGATCCGTTCTGCTTCAATGCCTCCAGCCGTTCATTTTGAACCCTGACATGAGCGTAACCCCCAGCGTTACAATTAGGTCCGACTCTTCTCTTGCAGTCAATTAATGAACCCTGAGATAGCCCCTTGCCAAGGAGTGTGACAATTTGGAAGTAATGAGCTTGAAAATCACTTAATCAACTTTCCCAATTAATTCATAACTTTAAAGAGGAAGCTAGACCTTTAATTGGGCTCATATAAAGAATGTATTTTTAATACAGTAATATTCAAGTTCATTGCAAAGAAACGTTTTTCGAAGTACCATGAATATTTTATAAGAAACCTGTAGTTTTTAAGTAACCCGTGCGCAGCTACTAACAGCTCATTTCACAAAAAAGAAAAAAAGAAAAAGAATAAAGGGAACAGATTTTCCTCGTTGTGAATAGGTAATACTGCGGGGGATTCGTCCCTCGGAAAATCACTAGGGTTTTTCCCTTAGACCGTTCGTCAGGGGCCCTTATGTGAGCCCTGGACCCCCTCGAACAAACTTGAACTTCAAGATCGTGGTGCCCGAAGGTATTGTTGATATTCTGCATGGTGGGCCCCTCGAATATTTCTGGATCCGCATCTTAGTAACTTGGAATTTTTTGATGGACTAGGCTAGATTTTTTGGTTGTTCCATATTTAAAGGACAATTCTCGTCATTCCAAACCGTTCCAATTCTGCTATGCATCTTGTAACTCCTCCCATAACTGTGTAAAGCTCCTCCTTGTACAGACAAACCTATTTTGTTGTTTAAGGTCATGTCCTGGTGAGCATACAATGCTTTAATGTGTTATCTAAACACCCTCTCTGCATTGTGTGGCATGTAAGCTTCTCTCAATCTTTTTAATTTTCAATCTTTGATGTCAATAAAAGAGCAGCTACCAACTGAGAATTTTGATACCCTTACACTAAAATAAACTTTGGGGTGACGAGCGTTTGTCTTTTAATGCTGGAATTGATCATGCAGAACAACAAGCGATTTCCTTCAAAATGACACGCTCAGTCACATTCAATTGAGTGAGTCAAAGATCAGACAGTTTTAATGTATTATTGCATAACTTGCGGTTTAAATAAACAACAGGATACGTATCCTATATTATTTGGCATGCATTACCAATTGAAACTTATGAATCACAAATTTTACCACAAAACAAAAGAAATCCATCTCAAGATTGCATGTAATTACAATTGATTGTTGAACATTTTCCCGCCTACCCTCAGCCCTTTCCGCCATCACAGGTGATCACACACTACATAGTTGCACACCTTCATTGAATCCTCACAAGTGGCTGAAAAGCTATCTAGGAACCGCGGACTTTCATAAGATGTACTAGCCCACTTAATTCACAGATATTCTTAGTTCCACGCTTATCTGCACTGATTTAGGTAAAGATCGTATGGCTAGCTTTTTGCAGGTTGGCTATCGATGGGAAAAAATGCACACACTGTTACCATAGAAGTGGAATGGTCAAGGCCGAAAAGCGAAATAGAGTTTAATAAAAAAAAAAAAAAAACAATCAAAGGTACTAAAAAGGCTTGCCAGACGGTCAGAACTTGAGGCCCACAAGATAGAGCTATATTTCGACCGGCAAACATGTGCACGTAAGAAATTCTTTCTTTGAAGCGAAAGGTCATGTCTGTGGTCGAGAAAATTTTCATACCTTTAAAACCATGATTTGATATGGAAATATCAGAACTTGAAGAATCCTTATAAAACAAGAGTACAAATGGTATCGAAGATGCAATTAGGCCGTTCACGGTTACGTCACTGGTTGGCATAGAGCATGCGTGAGTACACATGCGCGTATGTCAGATGTTGCCCGTGTAAACGCTTGTGCGATTGAACGCAAAAAGTAGACGGAATTGGAATCTACTTTGCATTGTGACAACAGTGTAAGCGCGCTCTATAAACTCTTTTACCGACACGCAGTGACGTCTTTGTTTGTAAACAATGAATGAGTCAATAGGAAAACTCTACAAAAGGACACAAGTCCAGCAGTGTTAGTCATAAAGATATCCCGAATGACTAATTAGTTGTTTTGACTACTATATATTTAAGAGTGTTTCACCATATGCACTCCCACAATATGGTCAAACTTTTGTTTTTGCTCGTGCCCATTTTAATCAATCCATTGTATGTTTGCCACTTACCGCAAACTTTTAAAGAGAAAAAGCAGTCACGCCAATGTGAATTAGTGTTCCCTGGTATCCTAAATCAGGAATGGCTAGGCTTTCAATCACGTGGCAATATTTTTGTTTCTTCTTTGTAAATACATGCAGAATGATTGTTCCAGGCCTACCTTTAATAGCCAATATTTTTTTTAATTCCAAAACATAGTGAAAGATACTTGTAAGAGAAATAAGGGGAGATTTGTAAGATTTAGCTGATATTCGAAATTAATTTGGGGCGGCTGCTTGTTCCCTTTAAACGCTGAATATCCAATTACTTTACGTTCTTCACATTTCAAAAGTGCCAAAGAGTATTTCGACTCGCTGCAATTGTTGCAAAAATGATCACATTGGTCCAACTTCCAAGTTTTGCCAAAACATGAAATACATTTATTCTGACATAATTTGAAAGTGTTTCGTGCAATATTTTTGATATTGTAATGATTTTATACTCTGATGATTACATGCCATCATATTGTTTTCAAAGTTTTCCGAAGGCCACTTTACCTCCTAAGAGACTGTGACCAGTGTCGCACCGTTATCGCTTAGCAACCGCTTCACTCTACGATATTGTCTTTTTTTAACTCCAACTCGAATTGTGACGTCATGTTTAGCCACCTCAATGAGTCTGAGTTATATACTGACAATTGCACTGCACATTTACTACACTTCGTGTATGAGACATTGAACAATGAACAAGTACGCAGGCGACAGCGGCCCGGTTTGTTTTTCACGCCGATTTCTAGCTGTAACGTCATATTATACCCACTCAATAATATGAGCTGCAACGTCGGGATTGAAAAAATTCTTTAAAATTGTCTAGTATCTCAAATTCAAGGTCATTTATTGTTTGATTTGTCAGTAGAAAGCCAAAGAGTTTTGACATGACCTGATTCTGGTATCCGAGTGTATGTAGTTTTTCTGATGTTGAATATATTGAACAAATCTCAGAAAATGTTAGCAATGAATTAATTAAGCCTTGAAAATGGAAATAGACTATACGTGTTAATTATATCTGTAAAGCGCGGGTCACACTACAGCGATTTCGGATCGGATTACGGTCCAATTTTTTTGAGTTTTAGTTAAAGATAGCCTTTAAAGATATTCATGTATTTGCATAATAGTGCAGTTACTATTAAAAATTAGTAATTCGTCAAAATATGCAAAAATGAAAAGGGTTTAGAAGCAAATATTCTGGGTGCAGTGAATGGAACACCGTGGAACACCGACTGAAGCTCACCGTCCTGTGTATAGCTACTGTGCATAAAAGCGAACGTTCAGCTCAATGACAGTTTTTGCAAAACGTCTTTAATTTCTGCCACAATATCGTTTCTACTAGTAAATCTTCAGACTAAGACTTATCAAATGTCATTTTGATTAATATCACAGGCTGCATATGAATATAGTTTTATACTTGCATAGAAAGTGGCAAAATCGATACCTTGGAGGTAAAAATCAATATTAGATAGAAGTTATTACGAAACCACACAAAAGATGTCACTCGAAACTACATCTATTTTCTTCGGGTAATTATATTAGCTTCGTGGAATTCTTCCGCAGTTGCAAACAGCCCTTCGGCGTTTTTTTAAGTTTTATTTTGTAATTTAAACACAGTTATCAACTATAAATCGTCCCAGTGTACGTGGTGTTCACTGTTCAAAGAGAAGTCTTGCCTGTGCAACATAAGGTGTTTATGCATTTTGGCTAAAATAATGGGATTTTAATGTAAATCGTTACCAACTTTTAAATGGTGATGTTTTGCTGTTTGTCATTCACTTCTTGGAGTACTACCATTTGTACGAGTGAAATCTGCCGTGAGTGGAGTGAATTTTCACTCCACTTCCGGTGAAATTCACTCGTACTTAGGTGTGATCATTCTGGACACTTTTGGAGTGACTTTCACTCTTTTGATTTTAGAATGTAGATAAGTTTTTACAGCTCAGTTTGTAACCAATTGGTTTAAGTCAAGCCGGCCACGGCCACAGCCTTTTTTCCAGTTGTGGCTAACTGGCTTGTTTTCCCTACTCCATTGCTCGTGCGGAGCACCAAGCACAATGGCAGTAGGTTCCATTTTTAAAGTCTTTGGTATGACCCGGCCAGAATTGGAACCCCCGACCTTCCGGCTGCAAGTCGGATGCTTTAACCACTTGACCATGCAGTCGTATTGAAAGAAACGTTTATGAACCATGTCTACATATCTATAATAGTATATAAAAACTACTGAATGTAAACGTTTTCGCCAAACGCGAGCAGAAAATGTCTGTTTATACAATAGTTTGGAGCAGTTTTTCTTCTTTCACAACCTTATGATGTAACTGAGAATTTGCACAATGCAGGATATTTTGAACTATCATGGGCGGTGATTCTGGGGGTGGGGGGATATATGCCCCCATGAAATTAGATGGGAATACTGTACACTATATATATCCCCCCCACACATGAAATCAACCCGGTAGATTCTGAAATCAGGACACTTAACCTTTTTTCTAGACTTTTTACAATAGGCCTATTTAGTTTTTTAGGAAATACTTCTGACATTTGCCATAGTATCACGTTGCAAAGTATGGGAAGGGCCAGTCCCGGTAATCTGGGGCTACTTTTAGCCAAACTTTTCATTGGACGCTCCGCGCCAACTGATGGTGGCGCTCTGCTTAGATAGTGCCACTGACTATAAGCCCCTCACTGGCAAAGACGGATCGTCGACCATGCTGACTATGAACGGTACATATCCACACCTTTCAGTTAGGCTTATACGGTTGTATTTTCAATGTATCTTGCTTGAAAAATTTCAAGACCTATGTTTGCTGTTACGGAAAGGTAAAAAGTTTTCCCATAATGCACTCCGTCGGTTTAATGTTTTCCCACATTCCAAGGCAGACTCGTAATTGCCCATATGTATGAATGTATATTTTTTCTCACCTGCTCGCATCAAGTATTTATTCTGTCAAACAAAAAAATCTCATTCAGCTATTTACCACGGCAATCAGAACTAATTATATAGGAAAGGGTCAATGTAGCAATTAACCTATCCCTGACTACTAAACAAGGCATTTTTACGTCGTCCTTCAAGATCGTCCCTTTGAATAAAATATTTGCCTTGAATCGCATGCTTTCTACGTACCTGCAGTAACCATAGCAGCAGAAGATAATTAGCGTACGTCTCGAAGACAGCGTATGACGCGACTGTGTGGCCAATTCTTAAATTTAGTTCATTCAGTGTTGAAATCCCTTTTGATGTGTTTTTTTTTTTTTGTGAACTAAAACCCTTCAGTAACATTTTATTACGATTAAGGTGCGTTCACACCAAAATCGAAATCTGCTGCGTTCTGCAGGCGGGACGAGGAAATTTTTCCTCAGGACAAATACGGACAATTATATTTCACTGAAAATTTAGAAAATCGCCCCATTTGTTCTGATATAACAAATTTCACGTCCAGCCCGCAAAACTCAGCAAATTTCGGTTTTGGTGTGAACGCACCCCTTAAAGGTGCGTTAACCGAAATCTGCTGCGTTTTCCGGGCGGGAGCCGCAAAGTAAATGGTTTATACGTATTTCTATGGAACAGTTCACACGGAAACGTTTTCACAACGCGATTTTGTGTGAACGGTTTCATAGAAACACGTACAAGCCATTTGCTTTGCAGCTCCCACCCGCAAACCGCGGCAGATTTCGGTGTTGGTGTGAACGCACCTTAAATCACTATTCTGTAACATATCTTATAAACTTCCTGAAACAACTGCCTCCTTCAAAAGCGATGGTCCCGCAAGTCTGTACCGGGGGAAGGGGGTAAAGTTCATAGGGAATTTGAAGTTAGAAAAATTATCATACCTCTCTTTCATTTGCATTACGATAACATGAGATCCTTGAGGTAACAATCGGTTCAGTTTAAGAAACAAAACAGGGCTCATTCATGTGAAGTTACGATGTCGCATGTGCTTGCATCAAGTTCACTAATGGGGGTAATGTGACAACGTCATCTGTTAACACCTCGAGAATCACTCATCGGATTTCAAAGCAAATCTTACAATAATGTTTAGATTAAGTCCCCCTCTGACAGGGCCGGATTTCATGCGAAACGTTGAGAGATTGCAAACCCATGCATCAAAGGGTGGCGAAGATGCCACGGGAGCATAAAGCGCTCCCTTGAAGGCATAGGATCCAGAGACCCACCGTGGGGCCCTTGGTGGGGTCCATGAGCAACGCAACGGTGGGGTCCAGTGGGCAACTGCCCGAAAGCCTTGAGGTACCTAAGGAATTAAAATCATTAGAAGGAAACCTTTGGCTACTGTATCTTAAAACTCATCGAATGAACACTAGACAGATCACAAAAATCACATTTTGACCATTTTAATGATACCCTTACTCGTAACAGGAGGTCATTTTTTATGATGAAGGGGTTTTGGCTTGTGGGTGGCTACAATTATAGCAGAAGAGCATGTAAAAAGCTATGTAAGCACGAAAGATGTTCGAAAGGAAGGAATCACGAAACGATATTTACAACGGTTTTGCTTTTCTTTACTTTTTAAATGCAATATAAAATATTTTCCTTCTTTCCTCAGGCATCTTTACTTTCTTTTATTTTTCATTTTTGTTGATGGTCTGGGACAAAGGACCCCTCAAGTTCTTTGTAATAAAAAAAATAGTTTGAGGGTTATAGGTACATAATGCTTTCCAAAATCAATGCAATCTTGTTATCGATAGTTCTTAGTAGCAGAGACTTGCATGGTCATGGTTGTCAGCAGTAAAATGATATTTTTATTGGAGGCTGCATCTTTGTAAAATGTGACCGGCGAAGCCTTAAACCGCAACTTGGCGCCAAAGGTGCGAATCCAGAGTCTTTGGACCAAGGGACCTACTCGAGAATTTTCTTAAATTTGATGGTATTTGGGGCAACTTTGGACCATTTCTAGAAAAAAGTCCTGTCAAATTTGAAATGCTAATGAAATTTTTCTCTTATGATGATTGTAAATTTAATGAGGACGGTGGTAGTTGGTGGGGAAAGTGAAAAGTAGGAGGGGTTTGAAAGTTTAGGGAAAAGAAATTTACTCAAACTATCCTACATGAAGTAAAAATGAAGCAATTCCACAAACGTTTCCGACGGACATCGGACCTAACGTGACACCTACTTATATTAAGCTCACGCGAATCACGCGAAAAAATTATTGAAAATTGCAATTCCACATATACACCTGTAGGTTTCTGAATGGTTAAGCGAGGACCATGGTGTGTGTAAGGACGTGCATTGAGTACCCTCAGTGACCCTTATTTCAGGGCTGCAAATCACAGTATTAGGCGGGGAACCCGAGGCGACGCCCATGCTTTAAAAGAAATTTTAATTAAGGTACCACACAACAATTTTCCCTTGCAAAAAAATTGAAGAGTTTAATTTGACCTCGGAACTTTACACCAGTAAAAAGCATATATTGAAGATTGAACTTAAAATCGTAAGAAGAACGGTTAAAACCCTAAAAAAAGTTTACATATGTCATTTTAATATTTTAATATCCGAAACGAAAACTTCGCAACACATTTTCAGAAAGTCTGGCCGTATGGCGTCATAGGTTTCCCATAATGAAATACACACCTGTGAAATGTTTATTTTCGTGAAAATTCATAACATTCAAACGAAACATGCAATTGAGATGAGATTTACACCAGTCGAGAGAAAAAGTCCCTGGGTTAATGAAAATTTCATATTTTGTCACTGGAATATCCCTTTTAGTCCCCCATATGTCAGCTCTAGATATGAATTGGAAGTCAATTTGAATTGTTTGTTTGACGCTTGGCTGTTTCTTGTTTTATCGTTTCAGGGTTTGGCGAGAATGTCATCTCTAGGAGGCCAGAGCAAATGGCGAAAATTTGCATTTCTTTTAGTTTTGATGGTGACTATTTGCTCGTATTACCTTTCTGTGCAAAATGGAGGTAAGAACTCTTTTTCTACAATGACGTTATAATAAATTTTATTTTTTATAATGGCCTCGCTAAGAAATCGGCAGGTGTAGACTAAAAGACTCTCACTAGTTTTTCGATTGTTCAGCGTCACTGAACATTGATGACGTGATAAATTTTGAAGCAGTGACTTTGTGCTATATAGGTAGACGGCCCATACCACAGTCTAGTTCAACTTTTAATTGCACATGTTAGAAAGACTGAAGAGGCGAAATGTAAGCTACTAAGCGTGTAACACGCGACTCGTAATTTATTAACAGGTTGAAAATATTTGTTCAGTGCCTTTCATGACACGTGAGGTTTTTCCTTCGAAAATTTTTGTGCCAGTGTGCAGTGAGATTTGGTTTGAAGAGATTAAAAGTATCTTGATTCCGACCTTGCCAATGTCGATGGTTTCGACCTTGCCAAGGTCAAAATCAAGATACTTCCAATCTCTCCAAAAATTATTGACATTATTTTTATGAAACATACTAGAATTGTCAAAGAGAATTCATGAGAGCTCAATTTTTGAAAAATAATCAACATTTTTGACTCAGAACTTGAACGTCAGAACTGGGCTACACGTACCGTCTATGTAGCTCTTGCGAACGTCGGAGAAACCGTTATCGGCGATTTGGCTAAGATCGTTTGTAGTATCTGTTCTTTTCAGGCCACGCATTAACAGACCCTTGATGTAGATGTCTGAGTCTTAGTGTCTCTTTGGGACCTAGCTCCTTCGGGGAGCAGAACTCATACGAGAGTGACATTTGGTTTTCGCCCTTCAGCTCTTCCCCAAATAGTCGAAGGAACGTCGGAAAATGATTTTAGCCTTCACAGGTTTACGTGCTATTGAGATGGGGGTTGCAGTCACAGAGTTCGGGAAAACCCGATTTCTCGGGCAGAGTTTTTGAGAAAAAATGAGCAATTTCCTAGTGCAACACAGGTTTTTCTTACGCAAAAACGGTTCAGTCTCTTTTAAATTAGTAGATAAGTCAAGAGTGGGTGGAATTGGCTAAGAGGTTTGAGTGTACTGCCTTCCATAGTAGAGGTCCCTGGATTAATTTTGGTGGAACCACTTGGAAAATTTTCTGGGAACTAAATTTTACTTGTTCAACATAGCTCTTCACAGTGATGCTTAGGGTGTTTAAATTGGTGCAATTTAATTGAGTATCAGTAGAGGTTAAAATTTAAACTGAGAATATTAACCTGCGAAACAGTTTTCTCTTTTGAGATAAAATTTTCTCTTTTCACTAAAGAGGTAATAATAATGAAACGCTGCTGACTAGATGAAATCGGGCAAACGTCCAAAACGTCCGCTAGGAAAAGTCAGCATAACTGCCTAGCATGTGAGCTATGGTAGTATATATAGGCTCGAAAGAATCGTGATTTTGATCTGTACCCACCATACTGAAAAACATTGTAAGCTAAGCCACAGAAGAAAGCGCAAATTCACGTGACAAAATCTGCAACATAATTCCAGCGACCGAGGCTGGGGGCTTCGATTAAATTTCTCGTGCTCCCATCAAGCAATCAAGCAAAGTAGACTAGTTAACTGGTCCGTCCGAGGGCGCTTCTGTCCGGCGCGCAACTGACTTCGTCGGCTGGCCTGCAATCAATTTTAGAGGCAAGCCAAATATCAAGTGGAGGAAAGCCGCACATACTCATATCAAAACGTTGCACTCTTACAATGAATGTATAAATACAGTACAGCATTAAATGGTCATATGAGACATCATTTCGTCTAGTGTTAATCAAAGTAATGTCGCATTACCTTCTTTTTGTTTCAGATTTATTTGGTTAGTTTGGCGTTTGAGCAAATTGGTTCAAATATGGGAAGTTCCTTAATTTTTTTAAGTTCACTACCCACGATAAAGTAAAGTTTGCTTTGAGACATCAGAAAAAGGTTGAGGTTCGACCTTCCGATTTCTTATCCCCGGTACCGTAGCTTTCAAAACGTTAACATCTTTTCCACTCCATACTCTGCAATAACCTGCGTAGCCGGTCGTGCCATTTCAATAGAATTGAATCCCGTGCACCATGACCGTAGCCAGGGGGCGTGCGGAAGGTCGTAACCCCTTGTAGATCACTGTGCCCCCTATTTTGAAAATCAATTGTAAATTAAATTTTCCTAAATTAGAATGTCTTCAAACGATTATTGACCAAACTTTCAAACGATTCCAAAAGGTATTTAATGTTGGACGTATTTTTTTCTGCCGGCCCGTAGCCAGACAAGGTACTGAAGGGGCGAAGTGGCTTCCAGGGGGGGGGGGAATTTTCAGGGGGGCAAATATGTAAAAATGTATAAAGTCAATGGCGAATTTCTAGGGAGGGCGGTAACATTTTTTAGGGGAAGGGCTTCGCCCCTTTGACCCCCTCTTGACCACGGGCCTGGTTTTCTGTCATAAATTGTTCTAATTACCAGAAATTTCACACACGCATCATCTTCACTCCTATTTTGCTTGAACACCTACCACTTCAAGCGTGTTGGTTTAATTCAATGGTAACGGTTCCATTATTATTGTTCATCCATGTAAGTATAGGTTTCTGGAGAAACACGGATGTGCACCAATGCAAAGGAGTTCTATCAGATTTTTCCTATCTTTTGGAATATTCTTATTTCAGACTCGTCATCGTGGCAGACATAGTTAGCAAGAAAATTGAAAGTGTCTCAATGCTGAGCCTGCATGCAATTTTTCTTATATGGTTAATCCCTCTGAATGCAATATTTCGGCGAGTTTCACGAGCAATCCTCACAGTCGACGCTGTATGCCTTATAAACATAATTAACACAAAAATACATGCACATGAACTATTCTGGCCAAAGCAAGGTGCCGACTCCAACTGATCTAGTTAGAGGCATGGGCATCAAGGGGTTTTTCATGTAGCTAAGTAATACATAGAGTAACATTCGTAGCGTGATGACTATATGTTTTGAAGCTAAATTTACTCATAACACAAACTTATTCAAGACATTGTAATTTCTGTCCGTAGTGAATGTAGCTTTAATTTTTTGTTAAGCACATTTACGCAAAGAATTAGTACCCTAAATCATCTTGTCTTATGGTGCTAACGTCTCCCTTCTTGCCCATTGCTTTGCAAACTGTTTGTGCAAAATCGCTTTCAAAGTAAACATACGATAATTTTGAACTGAATTTCAGAGATGAGTTTTCGACAGTCAAAAACCTGTTATCAACGTGACAGTGTCAAAAACCTGCCAAAAACCTATCAAAAGCTCTTTTTCGACGTCAACAAGCGTCGAAACTGTCAAAAAGTTTTAAAGATGGAGTTAATACAGAGGTATTTTGGTAAAAAATGTCCAGGAATATGCTCCTGCAGACAGCAGTATAAAGTCTAGACATGTGTTCATTACGTGTCAACAATTACCTGCTGTCTGGGCTGCCTTTCTCATATTTTGGGCAGACTAATTATAAGAACAGTATTCATACATATATTCAGAAACAACTTGAAAATAAATCAGAATACAAAAAAAATTTATTGCCAAGGCATGTCACTCCTCTAGTTTTTTATATTGATTGCATTTCTCTCCTTTCAAACAGTTTCAGACAATGGTTGTAACACCTGACCGCATATGCATACTAGTCCTCTCACGTCAGAGGAAATAAAAGAACATTTTTTTCTTTATGAATCATGTATACATTCAATGATTTTGATGTTGTGGTATGCCTATTCAAGGAAAAGTTGAATAAATGACCAATTTGTGGTTTATTCTTGGGCAGAAAATTACTCTCTACGTTGCATCATACAGTATACTTCAGTCATCTCAGTGACGGAGTCAAGAGTAATGACAAGGAAATTGTGCGGCCTAAAACTCCAGAAGCTACAACGGTTGATTTGCTCCTAGTTCGGGAGATCCCCCTCTTTCGGGAGAATGTATTTTCCCCCGATTGGGGAAAAAATGCTCATGGGCGCCGTCATATTAGCCTATTTTACCTACAATTCCACGCGTTCTTTGTGTAGATTGTCAGTGCCTAATGGGTTTGGAACTCACTTGCAAAATTTGTTGGTAAAATCTAATGAAATAAAACGTACATTCGGTAGATGTATTGCCATAGCTACCGAAAGGCCACATCCCAAACGGGTCACCCAGGCCGTAGCTAAGGGGGGAAGGGGGCGAATCCCCCTGAAATTTTTCGCCCCTAGGAAAGTTTCAAGTTGCAATTGACTTTATACACTTTAACACATTTGCCCCCCTGAAAATTCCCCCCCCCCCCGGAGCCATTTCGCCACCCTTCAGTACCTTGTCTGGCTACGGGCCTGAGTTCACCACCCTTTTTTTTGAGAAAAATGCAAGTTCTTGCTAAACCTTGACTTACGGTTAGGCCAGCAAGCTCACACATTGTGTTGCATAAGTTTTACCCATTCGTTAGGAATTTCGTTTTTCTCCCAAATGGGAGAATCTCGCGCTATACTCAGAAAAATAATCATTTTTGTTGTCGGTCAAGTTCAAAGGCGTTGAAGCTACGAAAATCGTGTAAACTGATGGTAAGTATGATGTTTCAAGAAGGATAACATTTGGGGTATCTCATACTAAGCATGTGCAGATGCCCGATACTTACTGATTCCAACAACTTTCTTTT